>JABFFI010000208.1:0-180709 GCA_013623725.1 Fusarium robinianum | reverse complement strand
ACTCGAAGTTGGTCTCGGAGGCGAAGCGCTTGTGCAAGTAGCTCTGCTTGTCGAAGTCGGAGGGCATGATGGCGTCGAGGGCGGCGTTGGCTCGCTGGAGGAGAGGAGAGAAGGGTTTGATGGGGGGGAGCTGAGGGGGGGAGGAGGAGGAGCCCATAGCTGCTTTTTTAAGGGCCGGGATGGCGAACCTCGTCTAATCACTGCAGAGGAGGTATAATCCGTATACCTTGTTGACTGGCGCTGCTCGTGGGGAACGGGATGCACACAGAAACAGCGAAAGGCCCCTTGCGATGGGGTGGGCGAGTCGCGAATCCCTGGGTTTTTTTGGTCTGGATCCACAGAAACTAGGATTTGGGGATGGGGCTGGGACGTGGAAAGGGACGTTGAAGAAGTTCATGATGGCTACTTGGAGGTGGAGGACATGGAGGGAGTTAAAAATGGGGAGATGGATGCAAACTGGGTTTGGTAGAGCTATTGTTTTGTTGGTGAAAAAGGAAATCTACCTATTCAGAGAGGGTTGCTGCGTTTGCTGTGTGATGGTGTGAGAGAGGGGGACTTGATTGCTTACGATGATGATTCCTTGATGGAATCGTTTTCACGGAGGGGATACATAGATACCTAGATCTGATGGCCTATTTGGGAAAGGTGAGAGATGCAAGTTTCTAAGCGGAAGGAACGGGGACAGTCAGAAATAAGGGTTAAAGACCCAGTTGCGTGGACGATGTGTTCATGATAACTGCGTAACTTGTTGCTGATATCATGCTAATGAGAATATCCTCTATACCTGAAAGACAATGTGTGTAAAACTCCATGGCTGTGGGTCATAATGGAGCTGGCTAAGTACTAACCTAGGTGCGTTTCTCTCATCTCGGAGTGTTACCTGGAAGTAGAATACCTACCTGTCTTTCTGACGGTATTATGAGATGTTTGGAAAGGACCCTGAGAAACCGTTTGTACCTGCCGCCAGTGAATGCAAGCTTGGGACGGAGGATGACGTCGTTTGCGTTGACTGGTTCAGAGTTACCTTATGTAATCAAAGCTCAACAAAGGGTGGGGTGGGACCACGTCGGAAGAACTTGTGACGCTGAGCTGATCCATCATCAGGGTGCGAGTCACGTGGGTCATGTTTGTTTGTTGATACCTTTGATCCAATGGTGGGAATGTCAATCTAGAAGGTCTTGTCGCCAATAGGGAGTTTACAAAGTCCAAATTTGAGGCAATTGCCCATTGAAGAGTGTGTACCTAGCTCTTTGGCGCCATTTACCATTATTTAGCCATCCTCAAGTCCTGCGCCCTTCAAGTCCTGCACCCCGCCGCTAAGAGCGTCAATGGAAAGGTGAAAGGTGGAAACTCTCCGCATTTGGCATCCCCACAGCAATGAGCCAAGCCAAGGCAGAATGCTCTGTAAGTCAAGACTCAAAAGTGCATCTCAGAGTGCATCTCGAGCCGAGGAAATGCAGTCACAGTGAGTCGCATGCATGTTCAGTAATGTCAGATTTAATCCTCAGAAATTTACTTGCTGTGCCTTGAACAACTATGACTTCCCAAGAACTCGGCATTCATCCAACGCCAAAGATTCCCACAAGCGAAATGAAGACACTCGTGGATGAGGGGAGAGAAATAAACCCCTAGAGCATCTATCGAGCAGAATTATTTGCAAAACCTGGTGGATAGTCCTCATCATAGTATCCTTGGACCACATGCTTCTGGCATACCCAAATTGCCTCGCTGAGCACTCGATCTTGACACCCAGGAGCATGGCATTGATGCCAGCCCCCCTCCAAGGAACTTCTAATGTGGTTTCCCGAATTGGTTTCCATGTGTCGATTGATCGCATCTAAAAACGGTTGAAAGCTTCTTGTTCGTAGGCTTTCATCATGCTGTTTGGTCCCGTTTGTGCCCAGGAAATGGGTGCTGTGTCGCCTTGCATCTTTCTCGGATACCGTCGATGGACTATCCGATACTGATGGGCGGCCGAGTTTGTTCTTCTTGCTGCCTGGAAGAAGCGCCCTCCAGTTTAGCATCGATCGCATACGGGAATGCCTCTTGTGACGGGGTTGGGCAACGGAATTCGAATTCTCAGAGAGTTCTCTGACAAGCTTTGGGTCCTCGTGGATGTCGCAGAGCCAGGATTCGACTGGCAGCCCAGCACCTGAGTATCGTTTTCTGGTACAGCGAGGGGCTGTGCATCGATGTCGCGAGCAATAATTCCTCTCGTCTGATGCTGTATCATCCAGGCGCGCAAGAGAAGGATATGCTATTTCGTAGCAGGTGTAACAGAGCGCCTTTAGGGCTGCGAAGCGAAAAGGCACGCTCATGGTTGCCGAGGAGGTGTCGTCTCAAGGTCCTTGGGTGAGAGATGGTTGAAGCTCGCTGCCTTCCTTGTCTAACGTGAGCAGCAATCCAGGCCTGCAATGTTTTTGTTTAGCGTATGTGTCTTGAAGGAGCACACGAGCGACACATCGGTGTGTTGATTTAGCATAGACCTCAATTTCTCTGCCTGGCGATGACACTAACGTTGTCTGCCTTGCATGGAGGAGAGCATTATCGTGGCTGTGCGTCGTTGGCTGTAGTTGATTCAGGCCTCAGTCAATGGGGTGATGATTACATACTTTGTACGAAAATGAAAATCGTCATCATTGGGCAGGGGAATTCCTACCTGTAGAATATCTCGTCGTCTAGATGAAAGAAATGTATCGCTATCAATGTGGTCATGTTCACTCTTGAAATTGTGTGAGTGCAGCGATCCGTATGGTTGTGGTTGGACTACGAGTTGGCTTGTCGCCTTGCTCCTTGGCGGTTACGGCAATGTGGCAGAGGTAGGCATCATGGATGCTGCCATCCATGATGGGTTTAAGGTGAATGCGGAGAACAGAAGATGAAGATGACGGATATCTACCTAGGAAGGGATGCCGATTGATTCAATCGACGTTGAGGAGGGAAAATAGTTTTCCCTGTTATTTATTACCTGGTGGACTTGAGTCAATGGCTCCTTCCCGTTCTCAACAGTGCCCAGAATCGACTACCACGTGGTCTAGGGTAGCCGTTCGTGAACAACGGGAAGGAGGAAGGAAGGATTGAAGGACTTCACTGAAGAAATGCAGGTAATTAAAAACAACCTCACCCCAACATCCGCCTCAACATCTACAACGACAGGGAATCTCCCTCCATCGCCTCATCAACGGGGTGACACTCGCAATCCCTGCCCACTGAAACAATTGCGACCCGCAAGGCCAATTCGAGACTCGTCAGCCTACATGGGCGGCGTGTGGTCGGACAATCCCTCTAGTAATTAGGGCGTTGCTGGGTCAACCGTCATACGTAACCCTTTGTTTGGGGGTCCTTGATCGCAAAGCTCCAGAGAGTATCACCTTGCGCCTACCTACTATCCGTCCGCGCCCCCACTCCTGCATCCGTTCACTCCGTGTTACAAGCGCCCGGTGTGGAAGAGAGTGGAAACTCTGTTCTCGCTCTCCTCCCGTCTGTTTCAACGACTTTGGAATTCAAAGTAATTTACTCGTTTGTCGTATTCAAGCCCGCGAACAGACCTTGTATCGCCTCAACTCAAACCCTCTCCCGTGCGACGGCCCGGTGTGCTACTCTCTACTGCCTCTACGGCTTCTCTCGAATTCGCTCGCCTAGTCGATTGCCTTCAACGCCTCACGTCTAGCGCTCTCCCTCTGTCAACAGGCGGTTCTTCTCCTCCGTTCCCAGCGGCGCAAGCCGTCGCGGAAACGCCAACCGTCGCCTCAATATCTACCTCGCCTCGAGTCTCCAATCGTCTTCCTCTAACCTCCCGTCTTCTTGCAACTACCCGCGTCTGCATTCCAGCCTCCGAGCCAACGTCCGAGTCAAACCGCCATGGACAACACAAACATGCCCTCGCGGCCCCCGGACTACAGCCTCCCGCCTTACGATGACGATGACATACATCACACACCCGTCGGCCACAATCCCGCCAATGTGAGACTGTTGACATCCGTCGAAGAGCCTTATGACGCTCGCACGTATGTACCACCCTCTTGTTCCCCGTTGCCAACTCCCTCATGTTCCCCCCCTTTGCCCGCATCACCGTCTCCCAAGAAGAAGGACAAGACAACATCTCCCCCCAAATCGCCAGTTGCGATTCCAGCATCGCTTTACCCTCCCCCCCTCAAGCTCAAGATGTCGCCGAAAAAGGACCCCCAGGATGAGATTGCGTCAGGGTCAACCCCCGACCAACCTCACGATGACCCAGAGAAGCAGACACCAAAGGACAACGAGGCAGACAACACATCTCTTGTTCCCCCATTATACACCCTCAATTCTACGGAGAGACAGTCGCTACTCCCCAGGAAGCCCATTCTCGGCGGGCTCTCTGCAAAGTTGCAGAGCAAGAAGAAGAAGAATAAGAATTCGAACGCCCACGTCGCCTTCGCAGATCTGCCACGGGATCTGCCAGAGATTCCCGAGGGGACCAGCGAACGGCGCAAGCAACGCAAGGAGGAGCACCACCAGCAGCAGGATGAGGAGGAAGATGAGCAACAAGGCTTGACTTATTATCCTCCTCTGCCGGCTCGCAAAAGAAACCTAGAACCGCCAAAGAGCAGCGACTCACAAGATCGTCTCCCTAGTATTCGAAGCCCTCGAAACCTCAACTACCAGCCCAGCGTCCGGTCCTCGAGATCCGGATCCATCTTCGACGACATGCCCTCGATGGGACCCCCCGAGTCGCCATATATGCACTACAACAATCTAGACGGCTCTCCTCAGCGACCATGGACGCCTTCATCTCGCATGTCGGACTTCTCGAGATCTGACATGTCTCGACCACCCCCGACTCACGGCACCTATGAAACCGCCGACCTAAATGGTAGTCCCCGGCCTGGGACTCCCTCCTCAAGATATGGTGGAAGTCCCAGAAGGCCGCTCCCCCCAGCTCCCCTCTTCTCTAACTCACCTCGAAACGTCCCACCCTTTGCAGATGATGCGACCGTGTCAATCCCCCTCCACGATCGCCATGATGATGACGACGTCTTCGGCCCCGAGTCGGACCTTGGCGATGCTCGCGCTCACCCTGTCGATCGCAACTCGTACATGTCATCTGACTCCCAATCAACTCTCCACGACGAACACGACAGCTACGAGAAAGTAGAGCATTATGGCCCTGCTCCAGATGGCGCACAAGAACGACGAGGAGTTCGCGCCCCCCAAATGTCGAGAAAGGAAGTGCAGCTCATCAACGGTGAGCTCGTGTTGGAGTGCAAAATTCCTACCATTCTCTACAGTTTCTTGCCCCGACGAAACGAGGTCGAGTTCACTCACATGCGGTACACTGCCGTGACCTGCGACCCGGACGACTTTGTCGAGCGAGGCTACACGTTACGCCAGTCCATTGGCCGTACCTTGCGAGAGACGGAGTTGTTTATTTGCATCACCATGTACAATGAGGACGAGATCGGCTTCACGCGCACAATGCACGCCGTCATGAAGAACATTTCTCATTTCTGCTCCCGCTCCCGCTCTCGAACCTGGGGCGAGACGGGCTGGCAGAAGATTGTTGTTTGTATCGTCTCGGACGGTCGCGAGAAGATCCATCCTCGCACACTGGATGCCCTTGCGGCCATGGGCGTATATCAGCACGGTATCGCAAAGAACTATGTCAACAACCGCGCCGTCCAGGCTCACGTTTACGAGTACACAACCCAGGTCTCACTCGACGCGGATCTCAAGTTCAAGGGCGCCGAAAAGGGCATCGTGCCCTGCCAGATGATTTTCTGTCTGAAGGAAAAGAACCAGCGGAAGCTCAACTCCCATCGCTGGTTCTTCAACGCCTTTGGAAAGGCCCTGAACCCCAACGTCTGTATCTTGCTGGATGTCGGTACCCGTCCCGGAAACACCTCCCTCTACCATCTTTGGAAGGCCTTTGATACCGACTCCAACGTCGCTGGTGCCTGTGGCGAGATCAAGGCAATGAAGGGCAGACTGGGTGCCAACCTCCTCAACCCTCTCGTGGCATCTCAGAACTTTGAGTACAAGATGTCCAACATTCTCGACAAGCCTCTCGAATCCGTTTTCGGCTACATCACTGTGCTGCCTGGTGCTCTCAGTGCGTACCGTTACCACGCGCTTCAGAACGATGAGACGGGCCATGGTCCCCTGAGCCAGTACTTCAAGGGTGAGACGCTTCATGGTCAACACGCCGACGTCTTTACCGCAAACATGTATCTGGCTGAAGATCGTATTCTGTGCTGGGAGTTGGTCGCCAAGAGAGATGAGAGATGGGTTTTGAAGTACGTAAAGGGATGTACTGGTGAGACCGATGTGCCTGGTAAGTGTCTCCCCATCTTTCAACAAATGACTAGCTGTCATCATCTGGTCGACACCTGAACTGACCTCCCGCGTAGACACAGTACCCGAGTTCATTTCCCAGCGTCGTCGATGGCTCAACGGCGCCTTCTTCGCTGCTGTCTACTCCCTCGTCCACTTCAGACAGATCTGGGCGACAGACCACACCGTCGCTCGCAAAGTCCTCCTTCACATCGAATTCGTCTACCAGTTCATCCAGGTCCTCTTCACCTTCTTCTCCCTCGCCAACTTCTACCTCACCTTCTACTTCGTTGCCGGCGCCTTGACCGATCCAAAGGTTGATCCGTTCGGGCACAATGTCGGCACCGTCATCTTCCACATCCTGCGGTATTCTTGCGTCTTGCTCATCGCCACGCAGTTCATCCTGTCGTTGGGTAATCGACCGCAGGGGTCCAAGAAACTGTATCTGATAAGCATGATTATCTACGGAATCATCATGGTGTACACGACTTTCGCGACAATCTACATCATCGTGCGACAGCTCACGGCAGACGAGGACGACAAGGACATACAGATGGGAAACAACGTATTCACCAACCTCATCGTCTCCATCCTGTCCACCATGGGAATGTACTTCATCATGTCCATCCTCTACCTCGACCCCTGGCACATGTTCACCTCGTCTGCCCAGTACTTCATCCTCCTGCCCAGCTACATCTGCACCCTGCAAGTATACGCCTTCTGCAACACCCACGATGTCACCTGGGGTACAAAGGGCGATAACGTCATGAAGACCGACCTTGGCGGCGCCGTCGGTAAGGGCCAGACCGTCGAACTCGACATGCCCAGCGAACAGCTCGACATCGACAGCGGCTACGACGAGGCCCTCCGCAACCTCCGCGACCGTCTCGAGGTCGAGCCTGCGCCCATCAGTGAGGCCCAGCTACAGGAGGACTACTACAAGAGCGTCCGCACCTACATGGTCCTCACGTGGATGATCAGCAACGGCATCCTCGGCATGGCCGTCTCCGAGATCTACAGCAGCAAAGGCATCGGCGACAACTTCTACCTCAAGTTCATCCTCTGGAGCGTCGCCTCCCTCGCCGTCTTCCGTGCCATCGGCTCCACCACCTTTGCCATCCTCAACGTCATCAACATGATCGTCGAGGGACGCGTGCGTCTGAGTCTCAAGGCCCCCCGCTGGGTAGGCAGTGTCAAGGAGCGCGTCAACGACAAGATGAGTAGCGTGTCGACAACACTAAAGAGTTGATGATGATACCGATTCCCTGCGTGCTTTTATTTCAAATGCGGATCTTGTCACTTTTTTTTTTGCTCTCTGTTTTAGACGGCCATATCTTGTCATGGATGAGGTGTTCTAGGGGAGGCGGGGCGTCAACGGCGTCTTATGGTCTTTTATTTTTTGGGTGCCCAGCGTTGTGGCAGACGAAACTTATCTATCTATCATGACGACGAAGCGGCTTCACATCAGCTCGAAACTGGTTATCAAACCATTGACGACTAGCTGCTCACGAGGAAGAGGGAACGAATGAGGGAAACGTTTCCGAAAAAGAAAAATAATGATACCGCCAGCCAGTGCAGTTGTTGTTGTTTTTGGCATCCGGTTGGTTGGTTGGTTGGTTGTTCTGGTCTGCTTATCTGGGGACATTTTTGGTGCTGTTTTTTGGTCTTCTGGACGAGTTTTGTAAATAGAACAGACAGATGGGATAGTTGTATACCCCTAGCATGTAAGTATGCTTTACGCTATTGTTGTGGTCCAAGGTCAAGTCGAGTTGGGAGAAAGGGTCCTGGAATGCTACATATATGTATTTAGTCTCTCAAGCCATCAACTTCTCTCGACAAGAGTCGCAAAGCGCGGAGAGAAGCGCAACGCTGTGAAAGGAAATTGTTTTAAAAAGTGTCTTTGAATTTTCAGAAATCAACATATTCCTCCAACGGGAATTAAAAACGTGTCCAACCAGTTGCGCCTGGCCAAGTGTTCAAACAGGAAGAAACACAGAGATCCGCACGAAGCTATACACAAAAAACAGATAGTCAATCTCCTATAATGGTATCCCCTATTTTCCTTCTCCAACCATGGCTTTTTTGTCTTGTCATCAGGGCGTCCTTGTTTCGTCTATCGTTTACTCTTCGTCCTCATCCTCTTCGGCGACCTATCTCAATGTTAGTTGATATGATAAAGAAACAAGGGAACCGGAGCTACTCACGCCGTCGTGGAAGTTCTGGCCGTCCGTGGTGGCCTTGATGTGACCAGAACGGATGCAGAAGTCGCCGAAGCGCTCTCCCTCTAGGCGCTCCAGGGCGTATTGCTTCAGGAGAGGCTTCATGATGGAGAGGATCTCATCCTCCTTGATGCTGGATCGGAACAGCTTGTTGAGGCGCTGGCCGTGGTAACCACCACCGAGGTACATGTTATAGGCGCCAAAGGCCTTGCCGACAAAGGCGACCTCAGCCAGCCAAGGTCGGGCACAGCCGTTGGGGCAACCTGTCATACGCATAACGATGGAGTCCTGGCGAAGACCGTTCTCCTCGAGGCAACCCTCCAGCTTGGAAATGAGCACGGGCAGGTATCGCTCGGACTCAGCCATGGCGAGACCACAGGTGGGAAAAGCGACACAAGCCGATGAGCTGAGACGTAGACCGGAGAACTGGATGTTGTCGAGCTTGTACTTCTTCATCATTTCCTTCAGGGCGGGAAGGTCCTCGTCGGCCACGTTGCTGAGAATAAGATGTTGGTTACCAGTGAGGCGGAACTCGCCCTTGTGGATTTTGGCAATCTCACGCAGACCAGTCTTCATCTGGAACTCAGGGGTATCCTCAATACGGCCGTTTTCGATGAAGAAGGTGAAGTGGTTGAGGCCGGTCTCATCCTTCTGCCAACCGAAGGTGTCGACGTTGCTCTTGAACTCGAACGGACGCTCAGGCTCAAACTTCTTGCCCCAAAGCTCCTCTACCTTGCTCCTGAACCCAGCCACGGTCATGTCATCGATGGTGTACTTGAGACGAGCGTGCTTTCGGTTATTGCGGTCGCCGTGGTCGCGCTGCACCAGCATGATCTTCTCACAGGCGATGTGAATGTCTTCGGTCTTGCAGAAGCCAAACATGCGGCCAGTCTGAGGGTACGTCTTCTTGTTGTTGTGAGTCGAACCCATACCGCCACCAGCGAGAACGTTGAAGCCCACGAGGTTGCCGTCCTCACCCTTGATGGCAATCAGGCCGATATCGTGAGCGTAGACGTCGGTGTCGTTGTGAGGAGGAATGGCGATGGTGATCTTGAACTTTCGGGGCAGGTAGGTAGGACCATACAGGGGCTCGAAGTCCTGGACAGCGTCACCGGCAATCTGGGTCTTCTTATCGTCATCATCTGTGAGCCAGATCTCATGGTAAGCGGTGGTAGAGGGCAGGAGGTGATCGCTGATGAGCTGAGAGCAGGCGAAAACCTGACGCTGGTACTTGGACTGAGTAGGGAGCGAGCTGCACATGACGTTTCGGTTCACGTCACCACAAGCGGCGATGGTAGTCATCAAGGCACGGTTAATAGCCTGCATGGCGGGCTTGAGCTTGCTCTTGACAACACCATGGAACTGGAAGGTCTGTCGGGTGGTGAGCTTCATGGTCTCGTTACCGAGCTCGTTGGCAATGTCGTCCATCTGGATCCACTGCTTGGGCGTCGAGATACCACCAGGCAGTCGGCATCGGATCATGAAGGAGTAAGCAGGCTCCAAACCCTGGGCCTTACGCTCATCTCGCACATCACGGTCATCCTGCATGTAGGTACCGTGGAACTTGGTCAGCTGCTGGTCAGCTGCTGAGATGGCGAGAGTGGAGGTATCCTTCAGGCCCTCGACAATGGTACCACGGAGGAAGTTGGACGCCAGCTTAATGTCCTCGTTGGTGATGGGCGGGGGCTCATCAGGAAGGCCATCGACGTTGTCCACACCGAGGGCAGTCCAGATCTTGGGCTCCCACTCCTGGTAACCAGTCTGGAAACCATCGGGATCCTGGTCGTCTCCGAGGCCAATATCAGCCAGGTGGCGAGCACCGAGGTTGGTCATGACACGGTCGAGATCCTTGGCGGGCTTGTTGTAGTAGATCCTGTCCTCCTTGCGAGGCCAGTAGTGGCTGTCACCAAGACCGAAAATGGAGTAGTTCACACTGGCCAGGTCAAGGTCGGTGTTGTCCTTGATGGCGTCCCAGAAGGGCAGACCATTCTGAGGGAACTCACCCTGTCCAGCTGTCGAAGTCAGGAAGACAATATTCTCCTCAGCGGGAAGATCCTCGAGAGGGTAGTCCTCCATAGCCATAACAGCAGTCTTCAGGCCACGAGCGCGTCCACGGTTAGCAAGTCGCTTGGCGACGGTGCCAGCGTTGCCGTTGTCGGAGGCAAAGAGGATAGTAAGAGGGGCACCCAAGAGACCCTCGAGAAGCTGGTTGTAGGCATCCTTGGCCTTTCGCTTCTGCTGGGTTCGCACCTCGGCTCCGAAGTCCCGGGCCAGAGCAGCAGCGAACTTGGGCTCCTTTCGCGCGAGCTGGGTGAGTTGGTTGTCGCGGTCAAGGAACTTCTTGAGCTCCTGCTTGATGAGTTCGGAATCGAGTGAGAAGGTTGGCTCGCCCTTCTTCTCGTTGTCGGGGTTCCATCGATACAGGGGCCAGTATCCAGCATCAACGGCCTTCTTCGTCTCCTGAAGAACGGTCAGGGGAGAGTCAGTCTCACCGAAGTAGGGCAGGTAAGCCAGGACAACCGAGGGACCATCAAACTTGTCGGCCTCGAGCATGGCCTGGAGCACCTGGGTATAAGAGCTGTAGACGGCAGTGGAGGCAACATAGACGTTTCCAAAGTTCATGGCGTACAAACCAATGTCCTTCTTCCTCCGGTTGGAGTCGGCATTGGCCCGCTCCGAGTAAGGAGTCGAGTCAATGATGAGCATGTTGACATTCTCCCCAGAGGCCAGGACATGGTGAACACCGGAATTACCGAGATCATACGCCCAGGCATCGGAGCCAGTCAACCAAAGAGACTCCTTGCGGAAAAGACCCTTGGCAGAGAGGAGCTGGGCAGCCAGGGGAGAACCATCAGTCTCGAGCCGGGCGATGACATCGTCAGCAATCTCGGTCGACTTGGTGGCATCCTCAGCATTCACAGCCCACCGAGCCAGCCAGCTCTTGGGAGCATCAGTGATGAACTGGCCATTGGTGGCAGCATCCTTGACTTGGGAGAGGAACTGGCTACGGCGCTCCTTGCGAGCAAGCAGCGAACCGAATCCAAACTCGGGGCTAGCAGCGACGGTGGACGAAAGACCAGTAGTCGAGGACTTGATAGCATTGGCAACATAAGCCCGCTTGCCGAAGAGCTGATCAAGGATCTTGTTGTAGGCAGTCTCCAGCTTCGGGGCGTTCAGGTCGTAGCCAGTAGGCTCCTTATAGGCGCTCTTCTTTCCAACCTCGAGGTTCTGGATAGGCTTCTCGGCTGTGAGGTTCTGGAGCACACCACGCAGAGCCTGGGTAACGACCTCAGGGGCAATGTAGCCAAGCTGGTGGCCAACGATGGTCTGAACACCGCCAGGTCCACTCCGCACAGAGGTTAGGACGTCAATGAGGAGAGGTCCCCACTTGGTAGTCTTGCGGTGGATCTGCTCCAGAACGGCAATTCTCTTGACAGAGCGGGGGATGGCCTCGACGAGTCTTGAGCCAATCCAAGGTCGGTAGAGGCGAGGCGTAAGGATGGCAGCGTTGGCGAAAACCTCGTCGGGGCGGGCAGCGTCAATGGCCTGAGCGAAAGTGCCGGCGTCGGAGCCGAAGATGAACAGGCAGTTCTCGGCATTGGGGGGGCCTGAGTACTCAAAAGCGGTATACTCTCGGCCAAGAGCAGTCTTGATCTGGCCCCAGATGCGCGCAGCACACTTGTAGATATCCTCGGAAGTAACCTGGGGAGGGGCCAGCTCGACGGTCGTAGCCGGTGATGAAGGTGCGGCCGGGGTGCTGGACTCGCTATCGCGGCTAGACTTGACTGAAGTTCCGGTTGAAGGGGCCTTGGATGCGCTTGCGCTCGGGGGCACAGTGAGGGTGCCAACCTTGTCGGAGGTTCCGGTCACGGGAGCGTCGTGGTCCGAGGAGACAGCGATGTGACCATCATCGGCATAGATGCCGTCAGCAGAGGAGCCGGGGCCAGCCTGGAATCGGCGGACAGTCTCAATATCAAGGATGTCATTGACAACCGAGGCGTCTTCAATGGAGATGGGCTTGTCCTGGGCGGAAGTAGATGGGGCGAAGAAGTGAACGACACCCTTGCCAGTGCGAATAGCGAGGGCATGAGCAGTCAGGGCCATGTCCTGGGCCTCCTGGAGAGTCTCGGACTGAACGAAAGTCCATCCTGAATTGCGAATGGCAGTGATGACGGAATAGTCCGCGAATGTACGAGGCTGGAGGGAGACATGCAGGACAATAGGGTAGTTGGCCAGCTTGTAGAGGTGTGAGACTGAGGGAAGGAGAATTGAGGAGGTTGTTGTAACAGAGACGAGCTTGCCAGCTCGGATGGGAGTGTATAGTGAAAGTAGAGGGTCGGCATTGTGTCGGACGGGGAGGATCTAGGCCAGGGGCGCAATCGGGTTAGCCATGCTTTCTCATTCTTCAATTCCTCCAAAAACCCGTGGTATCTGAAGCGCAGCCATTTCACGTCCCTTTCTTGACACAGGATGCGAATAAGAAGCTCGTGATAGGTGTGAAGGCTGCCAGACACACAGGCCATCCCATCGGCATTGGGGATTTTTGGAGACCAATTGAGCAAGGGGAGGGGGCTCCGTCAAAAATGACTTACATCGGGAACTGCATCAGCAGTCTGGGCAACCAAGCCACGGTCTCTGCGACCAGCGTACCGCTTCAGATGGGAAGAGAAGTCGGATTCGGTGCCAATGGCGGGCTGGACGGAAACGATGACATCGCTGGAGAGGTAGGCGATCCGCGCCACTATGAAGGGAGAATATTGTTAGTCAATTGCACATATCCAAAGAGTGTATGGCTCAGGAAGGAGATCCTGTCTGCAGTGTGAATTGCCCATGCGCTCGTCCAGGGCTTGCTGGAGACGTATAGCGAGAAAGCGAACAGTCTTCAGTGAAATCGCAATACCCAAGAGGCGAGCATGATAAGAATCCAAACCATGCCCCAAAAAGAACAAAACTCACCAGCCTCTTCAGGAGTCCGAACCTGATGCTGCGAAGCGTCCATTGTGTGTCCCCGTTCGATCGTTGATGTCGTCGTGGCCTTGTCGTCTAAGTGTTTGGGGGTCTGCTCCGTCGAATCTGATGCGGAAGGATTCGAAAGAAGAATTGTGTGAAGCTGCGCCTTGATGCTCTCTCAAAGGAAGAAGATGAAGAGCTTGTTGATCGGAGGGGCACGAGAAACAACAAGAGTCAAGAGGAATGGGAAGAAGAGGGAGAGACAATGAAGGAATCCCAGAGGACGGTCTCGCTCTCGCGCGGGCACCGGGGGGGATCTTCTGTCTTTTCTTGTCCTTGAATACCTATTACGAAAAGGTTTCTTCCCTCTGGCTCAAGATCTGGGGGAGGGAGAGGAAGAAAAAGAGAAGGGGAAGGAAAAATAAGTTTGTATAGTACCCATCAAGAGCAACCTAACCCACGACGACACTTTCCTTCCCTTTCTACCACCCCTCCCTCGGCCCCTCGCCTCGCTCCTTCCATGTCCCGGAGGGCACGCACGCACCGCACGCACGCCTTTCCCATTCCCACTGGCGCATCCACCGAGTTTTCCCCCGCAGGCGGCCCAAGTACCGCAGGAAGAACCAGCAAAAACCATCGAGAGACCACACAACGACCAGCAGGTTTGCTTGTATGAATCTTCGCCCTGGATTGCGTGATCGATTAGCGGGATGCCAGGCCCCGGACGGCGGGGCCCATTTGGGGTGGCTCTTTTGGGGTGGTTGCCTCGGAGTGTCGCTGGGGGAGTCCAGTGTGTAAAAATGTCCCAGGTCCACCCCAACCTTGAAGTCCATTGCCTCGACGCGGTGGGACCCGCAACCGGCGCACGGCTCCGTGACCGCCGATGACAAATGGGGAGCCTGGGATTTGCGGCATCTGTGGTTGTAACAGCCAGGCCCAGCCCAATGAGCACACCCGGGCGAATAATATCATGGGGAACTGGTACGTCTCCCGGTCGGGGGACCACTGAAGAAGAAGGGTACATCGCCAGACTAGACCCACCCCGACTTCCTGCTGAAAAGCGCTGTTGGGCCACCGACGGCCCGCGTGCCAGAAAAACTGAAAATTGCTGGGAAATTCCCTCCACCGTGACACTCTCGCCAATGCGGTCCCTCCAAATTGCGAAAGGTCATGCCCCTCGTAGCTCCGACTACCGGCCGCCAGCCGATCCTCAGAAGTACCTCTCGTCTCTGCTCTCAAAGTCGCGAGAACTCTTTGGGGAATAAGAGAGCAATGACACCATCGACCACCACTGAAAACAAAGCTCCCATCTGGACCCCTACTCCGTACCTATGTACGCCTACGAGGTAGGTATGTGCTGCACACAAAGTGCGTGACCAATTGGTAATCCATCGTGAGATCCTCATGCACAAGTTTCAAGGTACAGTCCGCAAACATCGGATCCAATCCAGAGAGAGAGAGAGAGAGAAAGATGTTGGAGACTGTCCCAAACACTATCCTGACGGGAAAGCCGATTTCATACTCCTTACGCACATACGACAACAACTCGTGCCATCCATTCATTCTCTTTCGCTCACGCCGGAGACGGGAGGCGTCCGAGGTCGCAGAGTCTCTTTTCGATGTTCCTAGGTTTCAAGCTGATTGATTAAATGGACTATCTTGATTGGCTAAAACTCCCGGCTGGCTTTGCCCACAACAACGCACCATGCGCCATGTTGTTGTGCAGCTTTTTTGTAAGAGCTGCCAGGCTTCCCTCTCTTTCGACGGCAGCGAATGTCAAATCAGTTGGGTTCATACCAGATAGGTAGTAAAGGTACCTAAGCGAGTTCTCTCATCTGTTCTGAGCACATGTATACAACTTCATCGTAAACACATCACATATTATGCCAAGTTCCCTCCCCAAATAATCATCCACTCACTCGATCTCCCTATTACGTGCTTCACACCAGTTGTCAACATTAATAGAATCCACATGAAGCGCTAGAGTAACCAAGAAAACCCCCCCCCCATCCATCTCCAATCCAATACGCAATAGGTACCTGGACTCATGTGTGGCTCACATCCTTCACCATACCCGGCGCATCATCACGCAATGCCGCTCCTCCCAGCCGCTTTATCGCCTCGTCCGCAAGGTCGTGCCGCTCCCTCCCCATAGCTTGCCGCGCTTTCGCCGCATATGCCGCACTCTCCGTATTACCTCCGTGCCGGCCGAGACGTCGGCCTGCCCTTCCGGACTGGTCTCCGGTACCACCCCTCGGATTCATTAAAAAAAACATCTATTTCCCCAAACAGCCGCCCACACTCCATTTGATTACCCCATATGTGATATTTGATCCGCACCATATTCCAGACGGATCTTTCCAATATGTCAGACCCAACAAGCCGCAGGCAGTGTTTTCTTTCTCAAGTTGTCGACTTGGTGAGGCCGGCAACTCCAGTAAGAGGCGCACTGGCGACACTGATAGCCAAGCTGAAATAACGATCTTTGCGGCTCTGTCCGTGAACAGCCTCTGGCATTTCTGTCATGAGATGGACCATCACACCTCGCCAGCGAGCGTAGCCATGGAACCAGACTTGTTGGGGGAACCGCCCCGAGCCCACTCATCGGTGTCACGCGTGTCCAGCCAGTAATCCCGACCAAAGGAAACCATCAGTCGGCCAAGCCGGCCCTTGCGGCCCTCGCCGTCTGGAAGGTCCTCGGCAAACGGACCCTCGACGTCGTCTACACCAGGTCCCTCCAGGATCATCAACTGCATGTACTTTTGGAGAACCTGCTTCGCGTAGGCCATGGCGACGAAGCAAAAGTACACGCGGATCAATATCGAGCCCACGATCAGAAGCATGCTGAATGCGGTCTCTTGGGGCACCACCTTGCCATGAACCTCAGCCTCCCTTCGCAGACCCTCCATGCCCTCAACCACAAAGTTGGGCAGATCCGTCGGCTTGGTGTCGATTGTGTCCGTCAGCTGGGTCGAGAAGTACCAGTCCAGGCCAAACGCCGCCGTGTACGCCGCATTGATGCCGGTGTCGAGGATGTAGAGCCACGCCAGCGCCAAACATTCGAACGGGCTCTGTTTTCGGACATGGGGGATGAGGATGCCGAGGAGGACGAGGATGGCGATGGAGTAGACGTAGGTCGAAAGCTGGAGAAGGGAAAGTTGGAAGCCGGTGAGGATGGCGAGCAGTCCGTAGACTCCGGTGACCTTGTTGAAGGCGAGAGCCAGGGAGATGACTTCGGTGCCAGTTTGGAGACTGATGAAGCCAAAGAGAGTCTAAGATGCCGCACACGAGTTGTCAGTAAGTTTCCACCAACGTTGGGCCGCGAGGTGCCACGTCGTTGTCGAAAGGTACGAGGCCTCCTTACCTTTGGCCGAGGCACCCGCAGGTACAGTCGAGTAAATCGAGACATGATGGGGGGGGCGGATATTAGGGGGTTTAGCTGTGGTGGCGGCGTTCTTCTCCTCCGATCACACAAGGTTATCAAAGATCCAACTCCTAAACCACGCGACGAGGAAAGTGAGGGAAACGCGACAGAGGAAAAGGAATGAAAGATTGAAGATTGAAACGCGCGGTGGTGACGGAAATGATGCAACCAGGGTCTGTCTCGAACAAGTTATTGCGCCCCATGACCTTCAGCCAACCAAGCAACATCCGCTGGTGCCGAGCGAGGGTGCGCAATCTTCCTGACAGTTGTAAGATCACGTGATCATGCACACGACACCCCATCACTGACAAACTGGCCAATCAAGAAGCCATCCTAATTTTCCTTGCATTGTTCGTCAGGAACCAGCCGAAGCCCATCACGTCACACCACTCTCCCGAGGCCAAGGGTCGTCCCGTCTCACCAAAAGAGGTCTTCTTCTTCTTCATCAGTTCCATATAAGGAAAGACTTTGAGTATCGTCGCTCCGGTAGTTTGGGTGTAATATCAAACACATAGATCCAGGACGCCACGCATTACTATCAGCCGAATGAAAGCATTCAAGTCAACTCGACTCGACAGGCAATGAAACACGCAAATAAAACACAGTGGCTCCAAACATAAACCTTGTGGCTACACAGCTTAGTGGCTAATCCTGCCTGGTTCTGCCAACAAAACATGACGACTTGGCCAAAAATAACAACAAGGCTTCCCATTTCCCTTTCGGTTGCTGCAGTTTCCCCCCCTCTCCCCTGAAGTCAAAGGTAATTCCTAATCACACCTATAATTCCAGCAGCACCTTGGATCCGGAACCCCATCTCTATGAAACTCCCAACCTATTTCCAACGAACCAGAATAAGCGACTTGTTATCACCCTTCTCTAACCCAAAGTCATTGAATATCTTCCAACCTGCGTCATTTAAAATACACTCCCCCCATAGGACATCGCTCCTTCATCACCGGGTTTCCGTTTCTGGTATCTCGTTCCCTTCTACTAGACCCATTTCATACAAACTACCCTATAGCCACCTCCAGGATCACCAAAATCTTCACACCACCCCTCATCGTCATAACCGCGGGGTCCTTCTTCTCCAACGGACGCGCATTCTCAGCATTGGACATAGACAAGGTCTCAGCTTCAGTCACAACCCCAGCACCGGCCTCAGAACAATGGCTTCCGCATCACTAGTCGAGTCGGCCAAGAAGTCGGCCGCCTACCAGGCCGTCAATGACCATCTCCTCCCCTCGTACAAGTACGTCGGCATTGGCTCTGGCAGCACCGTCGTATATGTCGTCGAGGCCATTGTCAGCAAGGGCACCGAGTTCTACGGCGAAATGACCTTTATCCCCACTGGTAGCCAGTCCAAGGGCCTCATCCGCGCCGCCGGTCTGAAGCTTGCCAACCTCGATGAGCGACCTGTTGTGGACGGCGTGCCTGTGGCTCTCGATGTTGCGTTTGACGGCGCCGACGAGGTTGATGAGGACCTCAATCTCATCAAGGGTGGCGGTGCTTGTCTTTTCCAGGAGAAGCTGGTCGCCATTGCGGCCAAGAGATTCATTGCCGTGGCTGGTGAGTCTTTGATTGTTCTCAGGCAACTCATGACGAGATCCATAGGCTGACCCCGATAGACTACCGAAAACAGTCCCCACGACTGTGCACCACCTGGAAGACCATCCCCATCGAGGTCCTCCCCATGGCCGCCCCCGACGTTCTGACCCGCCTCCGGGCCATGGGCTCTCCCAACCCCGTCGTCCGCTCCGGCCTCCCCAGCAAGGCTGGCGAATGCGTCACCGACAACGGAATGTGGATTATCGACGCCCCCTTCCCGCCCCTCCTCCTCTCCAAGGACATCACCCCCGAGCGTGATGGCCGTGGAAAGGACGGCCTCTGGGAGGTCAGCGCCCTCGCCGACGAGCTCCTCCGCCTACCTGGCATTGTCGAGATCGGACTTTTCCACGGATTCAATGGCGACGAGGCTGTCAAGCTGGGCAAGCTACTACAGGCGCAAAAGCCTATCGCGGCTTACTTTGGTCTGGCGAATGGAGAGGTTGAGGTGCAGAAGGCGGCTTAGAACATGGAAAACAGAAGATGATACCAAAAGTCCGCGAGGGCAATTTGACCATGGCCACACGGGCTAGTGCGATATTCAAAAAAAGGAGGACTGAAAGACAACAAGAAAAGAGAAGGAAAAGTTGCTAAGGAACAATCAACCCTTGTTTCCGTTTCCCACTGCCATGCGCACACAAAGGCCACCCAGCTGAATGAGAGATGACACCCGAGAAATGATCGATCAACCAAAAAGCTGACCGAATCAAGGCATTAATGTGTCTTATATAACGATCGTAGGCTCGTAGTCCTGGTTGTATTATACAAGCTCCCGCGCTCAGATCCTCACGCTATGCTTGATATCCTGTTTTCGTGTACGAGGCTGTAAACACTCATCCACGACGTTAGCATGGCTTGACCCCTCCCTTGAATACTCCGGTACTCCGAATTCCCCTCGTTGGCGAAGGCGTATTTTAACATGCGCATCCCTCTTGTGAGGGCTGGGTCGTGGTCGTCTTGACGTCGATCACTAGGAACATGGCGTGGTCAGTAATGTAACTTGCACTGGAACCTCGGTTGTTGTGGGACGTGTGCAAACGTACTTTGGCTCGAGGCTTGCGCTGCGGCATCGGCTCCCTCCATGCCTGGTAGCGCCTGTGCTATCCTCTTGAATAGGGTCTTGACATTGTGCCCCAGCTTCGCGCTGGTCTCAACGAACATCAGGTTGTTCTTCTTGGCCTCTTCCTCGCCTTGCTGTGTTGTCACCTCTCGCTTGTCATTCAAGTCTGTCTTGTTGCCAACCAACACGATAATCACATCGTTGCCTCGCTCGGCCCGAACGTCGTCGATCCACTTCTTGGTGTTCTGGAATGACTTTGCGTCTGCGCGACCGAGGCCTATTAGCATACACACATGACGGTTGCCTAGCAGATGGGGAGGGGGTTCGATGGGGTGGGGTCATCTCAGGGGGAAACCGCACTGGAAATGTCATAGACGACGACGGCTACGCTCGAATCGCGGATGTATGAGGGGATCAAGCTTCGGAAACGTTCCTGTCCAGCGGTGTCCCAAAGCTGAAGTCGCACCGTCCGGTCCTCAAGATACATGGTCTATGTCCCGTGCTGTTAGTCGGCTGGCGCACCACGTCCATCACGGATAGCCTCACCTTGGACAGAAAGTCGATACCGATCGTCGCCTGATACATGTTGTCGAAGGAATCGTACATGAATCGCGTGATCAAGGAAGTCTTGCCCACTGCCGGGATCGCCATCAGTTCTCAAGTCGCTCGAAGGGGGCCGGCATCGGTCGTCGACATACCACTCTGCTCTCCTAGAAACACCAACCTGAAGTAGTGTCAGCATCATGATGAAAAGGGGGTTATGCAGAGACAAAACAAACGTACTTGAACTTCTTCAAGGGGTTGTTGTAGGATCCGCCAGCTTGCGCCATCTTTGCGGTTGTGTAGTCTTCTCAGTTTCTTTACTTCGCGGGAATGGGACGGGACGGGACAAGTGTCAACGCCCTCGAGGATGCGGGATCGCTTGAGAGGAAACGGGTTTCTTGTTGCGATGAGGGCAAAGAGGAAGGCTTGATAAGACACCGGGATAGGCGGGATAGACGCGACTCGGGTGTGGTGATTTGTATGTGTCGGCGAGAGTTGAAAGTCGAGGTCCAGAGAAAGGAGGTCAATGTCGTCTTTCAACGGAACCCAGATTTGGCAGGAGGATATGGTGATGGGAAGCCACGAACGGACTGGCCATGACAGCAACGGCAGGCGCACGTGCCGATAAGGAGTTCGCTCCGTTTTTTACGCAAAATGAGTTAATTGGGTTAAGTGCCACACGGACTAGTTATGCCGACCGGGGAACCTACAGTGGAAGATAACGCGATAACGGGGCCTGGGATCATGAGCCCCACTAAAAAATTGTATGTTCTTGTCTGGACTTCGTATCCCCCACCACTTCCATAGACGTACAACAAGCAGCGCAGTATCAGCCTCTCGATATTCAAAGCCAAGCCCCTTCGACTCTGAATGGGAGCCAGGTAATTGACCATGCCTTTGATTCAGTCTAAAACTTCAGGGGCCAGCGAAGCCCCTAAGCAGTTCTCTCAGCCGTCTCGAAAAGGAAAGAAGGCATGGAGGAAGAATGTCGATGTCACCGAAGTCCAGGAAGGCCTCGAGGAGGTGAATGAGCAAATCATTCGAGGGTATGATCTCCGAATCCGTTCGGCAATCTGGTTGCTGGTATACTGATCGGTTATTAGTGGTGTTATCAAGGAAAAGGCCTCCCAAGATCTCTTCGCCCTTGACACCAGAGGCGACTCGGAACTCCCGAAAAAGTTCAACAAGCATGTCAAGAAGGGCCTCAAGGCCGACGACATCATCAACGGGCGATCCGCCGTGCCCGCCGTCTCTATGCGCAAGCGACCCGGCGACAAGACCGCCAACGGACTTCTCCCTACGAAGCGCCAGCGCACCGACTGGGTTTCTCACAAGGAGCTCGCCCGCCTAAAAAGGGTCGCCGACGGCCAGCACGATACCGCCATCGATGTCAAGGACGCGACCTACGACCTCTGGGACATGCCCATGGCGCCAAAGGAGAAGGAGGTTACCGATTTCATACCTGATGATGTTAAGGCCAAGGCGCCCAAGTCAATGAAACAGGAACCCATCTCCCTGCTCCAGAGCGGCAAGCACGTGCCCGCCGTCCAGAAGCCCTCTGGCGGCTACAGCTACAACCCCGTGTTCACTGACTACGAGGAGCGTCTGGCGAAGGAGAGCGAAAAGGCCCTCGAGGCTGAGCGCAAGCGCCTGGCTGCGGAAGAGGCGGACCGACTGAAGCAGGAGGCCGCCGCCCGATCAGCAGCCGAAGCAGAGGCGGCGGAGGCCCGCGCCAATCTCTCAGAATGGGAGGAGGACTCGGAGTGGGAGGGTTTCCAGAGCGGCGCCGAGGAAGTGAAGCTGAACGTCAAGCGCCCTCAGAGGAAGACGCAAGCACAGCGCAACAGCATCAAGCGCCGAAAGGAAGAGGAGCGCCTCGCGAAGCAAAAAGCTGCCATCAAGGCCCAGCGCCGACAGGAGCTCCGCATCAAGGAGATTACCGAGGAGGTCGAAGAGACCGACCGCAGCCGACAGCTCGTCGCCCAGTCGGACGACGATGACGACGAGAGCGAGGTCCACGACGAGAAGCTCCGCCGCAAGCAGCTCGGCAAGTACAAGCTCCCCCAGCGGGATCTGGAGCTCGTACTCCCGGACGAGCTGCAGGAGTCGCTACGCCTGCTCAAGCCGGAAGGAAACCTCCTGAGGGATCGGTACAGGAGCATGCTCGTGCGCGGAAAGGTCGAGAGCAGGCGACACCTCCCTTTTAAGAAGCAGGGAAGGGGAAAGTACACGGAGAAGTGGACGTACAAGGACTTTATGATATAGACAGCTATATACGTGTCGTCTGGGGTTTTTGCTTAGCGAGGAAGAAATCATGCGGCTCGAGTTGGCTTTTCGGTATAGAATTCATTCATCTGTTGTTGGCGCCTAGAGATGTTTTCCGATTAATAGCAACCTGGGATCCCCTCTGTGTTTGTATATTCTGATGCTACTCTGCGATTCCGACCTTCTCGCACTCCTTAGGTAGTTGATGGCACAGAGGAAAAGAAAATTAGGGGCATGTCTGACTGGGATAGATAGTCTTGTGCGTTGCGCCTTGTAACAATTAAATCCAGATGTAACCGCCCACCACCAAACCCCCTCCGACGCCGTTTGTCCGACCGTCATGACATTCCATCATTAGAAGCTCATCAGATCTGTCCAGAAGTTAGAATCCCCACATAGCAAAGGGCCTCAGAAAGGCGAGGAGAATACGAACCTCGTCCAAAGAGTCCTCGCTTAGACCAGTCCATAGCCATGAGAATGCGCGTCCGCAGACTCACGCTCTGGGCAAAGTAGACAGACCGCCAAGCATACACGGCCCAAAGTCCACCGGCGATGTTCCACCCTTCGCCCAGGTCGAACACGGCCGAGTTTCCGACATAGGCCAAGCTGCCGAGGTGATGATACTCGAAGGCCTTGTAGACGGCGGCATCGACGTCACCCTCCCGGATGTCGTTCGCGCGGAGACCCTCGGACATGCGCGCCATGCGGTTGAACTTGCGAGCTAGATACTGACCCTGCTGGTGTGCGCGCTGCGCCGTGGCAGGGAGGGAGGTGAGCTTGCTGTCGATCTTGAGAAGGAGCTGGCTCAGCTCGTCGAAGTCGAGGGTGCCAGACTGGTCCTTGTCGAACTCGTTGAAGAGCTTGTCCAGGCGCTTGAGGTGGTTGATGGCCTGGGGGAAGCGCTTCTTTACGTCCTGAGCGACCTCTCGCCAGTCGCTGAAGTGTAAGTGCAGGGTCTCGGGGTCTTTGCCGCGCTTCCATGCGAGCGAGCGAAGGAAGGTGATGATGTGGTCAGCCACATTGTTTTGGACGGTGGAGCAGTCGCCAATGGCGTAGACATCGCCTAGGGGGGTGCCGTTGAGGCGAAGGTGCGTGTCGGTTTCGAGGGCGCGGCGGTTGGTCTGCGCATCACCGAGATTCTTGGCTAGTGTTTGGCAAAAGTGAGTCTGTGATACGCCTGTAGACCATAGGCAGAAACCGATGGGAAGCTCCTTGGTTATTACTGTGCCATCATCATTCTTCTGTGTGAATATAATCTTGTCGGGCTGAACCTCTTTTACTCGTGAGTTGGTGAGGACTTGAACTTGGTCGCGCGCAAAGCGCTCTTCTGCATACTTGGACACTGTCTCATCATAAGTGTTGAGAATGTGACCGCGGCTCTGAATGAGGTGTACTGAAATCTCGTTGCGCAAGAGTCGTGGATAATGCCTTGTCAGATCCTCATTGAGCAGGTCAAAGAGCTCAGCGGCGAACTCGACGCCCGTAGGACCGCCGCCGCTCACGACGAACGAAAGGAGACGTCTGCGCTCCTCATCCGAAGTCGTGGGGAGACTGGCGAGTTCGAAGTTGTGGATAACCTTGTTTCGGATCATGCGCGCATCGTTGATATCCTTCAAGAAGAAGGCATTCTCTAGACCCTTGACGCCGTGGGGGTTGGTTACGGAGCCTACGGCGATGACAAGCTTGTCATATGGCACATAGAATCTGACATCGTTTCCCCGGGCATCAAGCTGGGAAACCTCGACCATCTTGTGGGAGAAATCGACATCCTCGGCCTTTGCGCGAATGAAGTGGCCATTTACACGGGTGAGGATCCGGCGGATGGGCTCGACTAGGGACCGTAACTCGAGAGTACCGACGGTGGCAGAGGGAAGCATAGGTGTGAAGAGGAAGTAGTTGGTCGGCGAGATGACGGTGACATGATAATCATCTGGATTCAGCTCTTTGAGGAGTGCGACACCACCCCATCCGCCGCCAAGGATGACTAGTCGCGGCTTGTCTTTAAGGCGCCTCTTCTCTTCGGAGTCTTCCTCGTCAATGTAGACCTCTGCGACGGGGAGGTTCTTGGAACCGCCACGTTTCGGCTGCAAGGCGATCTGCGAGACGTCGATATCGCTCTGAGTGGGATGCTCCTTGTAAGTGGACGCATCATAGATGAAGAATGCGAAGACGCCGACGCCGAGGACGGTTATCGAGATGCCCACCCAAGCAGCGGCGCGGAAGCAGAAGTTGAGAATCCATGAGCGCGTCTGGGGGAGTGGTGCTCCCGACAGCGATCGCACGAAGAAGTGAGAAGGGAGCTGTCGAGAGGTTCGCTTGAGGGTGTGCTGAGAGTGCCGGGTTATTGGGGGGAAGGTATTTGAGAGCTTGATGAAGCTTCGCCGGGGTGTAATGTAGGGGGAACGGGGTATAAGGCGCCATTGTAGAGCACGCCGGGTGTTATTTGTGACAGAAGACTGGCCTGCGCGAGCGAGGCGCAATGCTACGAGGGGAGACGCGGGCATGATTCTTGGTTCCAGCACGTCGTCGAGGTGAGTGGACGTCAAGTGAGGGAGGGGGTGAGAGGAGCTCAGAGTTAGCTCTAGCTGAACATGTCGCGGGTTAAAGAGTACCGAAGTAGACACTCGGAGGGAGCAATTAGTGGCGTTTCGTCAAGGAGCTGAAGCAGCAAGAGTGTAGGTAGACGTTGTAACTTGGAAGTGAGTGTCTTACATGAGGAAGACGAAGAAGATGAAGGAAAAGAAAATGATCTCAGGTACCTCCCCGGGTAGGAGCCCTACCTACCTACCGACCTAGGTAAAGTACCTTCTCACCCTCACCTCAGCCCAAGTAGTCGTGTCATGCCGTCAATAGGTGGAAGGTAGGTATAGGTAGGTAAGGTAGGCACGGCCGACTTTAGGAGTCTAGATCCGCCACGGCCGGGGCCAGATGCGGACGGGGGACAAGGTACAAGGTACGTACCTCTACGTCATTGCTGCGATGTCGTTCATCACTGCCGTCGCCGAAATCTCTTGGCTACGGGCCTGGGCGCTCCGATCAACGGGCTCCACACCAGACGGGGTGGATGATGGTAGTGGTCATGATGGAAGTGGTTGTAAGCGATTGCGTTCATGAGCAAGTATAGAGTAGATAGAGTGGACAAGGCAGATATTAGAAGGCTCATTTCTGTCATCACCACGGCTACACTGTCCTAGAAGGAGTTGTCTGTCCTACCTCCGTGTCCATCGGATCCGTCGGTCATCGAGATGAATTCGGTGACAAGGTGGCATCTCACCGTCTCCCATCATCCTGGTTCTGCTCCCGGAAGCAGGTTGCCGAATACTGTGGATCAGCATGGGACAGGAGGTGACACGCGGGATATTCGCAGCTCCAAGGCCTGATTTCATTATTCATATTTTTACCCTATATTGTGTTTCAACTCTGGCTCCGATCTTCGGTCCTCTGTCTCTTCTTCTTCTATATGACCATTTGTGCGTCTCAAGTGAATCACAAACTTCTGTGTATACTTGTATCGTGGACTAGTTGCTCTTCTGTTGCTTAAGAGCCGTCTTGTGCAACATAGGTACAGAAATAGCATCAGCAGCGGAAATACCTCTGTTCCACCCATCTCTCTTGCTGATAATCGAGCAGGTTGCAAACCACAACCGTGATATCCGGAAACACCGAAGTCAACCTGTGGATTCCGACCTTCCCGGCCGAGTACGTCGCCAACACTATGCGCTCCTGAGCGACTCCATGGTCGACCAGGACCTGCACAGCCATCAGGGCCGCACCACCCCGTGCCATCTGCGTGTCTAGTAGTAGCACGCTCTCCTGGTTCGCGATGTCGTCGGGAAGTCTCAGGTAGTGAAGCTCCGGCTCTCCCGTCGAGTAGTCGGACTGGATAAGGACTCGGCCTGTGCGGCAATCGGGAATCGTCTTTCGCAACGCCGGCTCGAATGCCGAACCTCCCCGGAGCACAATCACAGCACAGACCTCGCCCTTTGGCACGAGCCCTTGATACTTGTAGCCCTGAGGGGTCTCGATGGTCGCCGCCTTGAACTGGACGTTGTTAAGGGCCCTATATTACCGTCAGTTGGGTCCTCATCACGAGCTTGGCTTCTTACTGTTCAATGATGAGGCTGGCGAGCCTGTCAAAGTAGAAGATAAAATCCTCCGCACAGGTATCGATGTCCTGAAGAATCGTGTTCATGAATTTGAGCTGCGGCGTATCGTCGAGAACCACAACTCGATCAGAAAGGGGCGATTCCTTACACGCCGCTTCAAGTCGAGATAGAGCCTCTCGGTGGTGTCGAGACTTTTCGAACAGTTTCTTCTCTACGAATTGGACCATCATGTCTGGAAGGGTACAAATCAATACACCTGCGACCTCGGTCATGACAGGGGATACTTACCAAGGGCTACGCGGTTCTCGATGCCTCTTGGCACGATGAGATCGGCCACCTTGCGCTGAGGCTCGACGTACTATCCCTGGCATCAGCTGTCGGTCTCCGCTCTGTTTCGTGAAGCACACCTTTTCAAAGTTGGGCTTTACAAACCCAAACCATTGCTTGATGATGCCCTCAATGTCTCGGCCGCGTTCACGCACATCGCGCACAACTGATCCCTCCTGTATTCAGCCTGTGTTCGTGCTGGAGAGTTCGTCTTCGGCTATGGACTTACGTCTTCGGGACAGGCATGTGTCGGCATCGGCTTCACAGTAGATCTGACGCGTGTCAGAACTTGCATGGCCTCTAATGATCTTGACAACATACACCTATATCAAGCAGCTCCAAGACTCGCGGGTCATAGAGAGCAAAGATGCCTTCGAGGACCAAGACGTGGGGAGAGTAGATGGAGGTGGTGCGTTCGAGTCTCTGATGCTTGGCAAAGGAATAGACTGGGATCTCTGCACGCTTTCTGATTGCAGGCGAGGCCCATGTCAGTCAATCAATCCCATGTCTAGTATTTGAGAAGAGGGACTGCAAGGAGAGAGCAGCAGCATACCCGGCCTTGAGTTCTCGCAGTTTGTCGACCAACACGTCAAAGTCAATGGCCTAGACGCTCAAGCCAGCATGGTCAGCTTCCGTCAATAACCACAAGCTGATTTCTAACGCATTTCGGAGATGTCATACGTCGGGCGAGTCAAAGTCATACTCATTGGCAAATGCCAGCTTGGATTGCTCAGGTGTCAACGTCTTGTAGAAGGAATCCTGAAAGAACTCATGAGCGAGGCGGCTCCCGAGCTTGGAGGGCATTTCGGGGTTCATGCCATTGACAAAATAACCACCCAAGGCAAATTGAGCTTCTTGACAATGGCCTGTGACAAGGTCGACTTTCCCGAGCCCGAGCTTCCTGCGACGCCTATGATACTGACATCAGCCCAAGGAGGCGAGTAGTAGGCTCTCTTCTGAACCGTGACATGGCTTTCGAGTCCATCCGCCGCCATTTCTGGGAGGCGAGTGTCTTTAATTGTCGGTCTTTGCGGACGAATTGGTCTTGAAAGTCGTGAAGAACAATGAGAGAGCTTGATGCGCAACTTTTTTTTGACTTGGCGAAATTCTTTGCAGTTTACAGATGTCAACTGTCCCCGCTTGAGTGGGAGAGAGTCGAAATTGACCTGCAACGCTCACTGACGGATTCGTAGAAACTCGGAACCTCACACAATTCGGCGGCTTTGGAATGGTGGAGCAGCTCGTCAGCATGAGCACGAGCCTCTGTCGCGTGTGTGCTGGCTATGTGGCTAGGATCCACAGCTTGAACGAACGAACGAGAACGGCGGGAGCTTGAGGTGGGAGACTGGAGTGAACCGGAGCAAGAGCCGAGTTGAATGAGGTTCAATCGATGTGACGATGATGGAGCAAGGGGCACTGTAGGTTAGTTACTAGGTAGGTTTGTAAGAATCTAAGTAGAAGAAGGGAGAAGAAGAAAGCAGGCTTTCAAATGGGTGGGCAAGGGAGTGACGATCAAATCAGTCTCTCTTTTAAGGGAAATGGATGCTCCTCACATCGTGAGACGGCGAAGGCCGGCGGCGCAAGCTCCGCACCCTCAAGCAAGCTGTTTTCAGCGTCTGTTCAGATAAGCATCGCGCCGCCGGGATGGTAGGCTGTGGCTTGGACTTGAGTGTTTGGGATTTCCTTTCTATTTCCTCGGTGTTGTTTTAGATCTCAGATCTCGCACACGGCGACAAGGTCGTTGGTATCGTTGTTTTTGGAAAAAGGCACTGGGGTAACCAATGTAAGAGCCGAGGGTTAAGGAGATTCTGTCGGGTCCATTCTTGACCGATAACGACGAAGTAGAAGCCGTTCACCAAGGTCCGGTGACGATAGCTACCTGTGCGCTAGCGACGAGGCGCTGTAACACACCAGCAGCGCCTCCAGCCAGTGATTCAGAGGTTGACGCCGAGGAACCCAGGCCTACCTACTAAGGTAGCAAGGTAGGTAGCTCTGACAATCGGGAAATTCAATGTTGTGTCCTGAGGCAACGAAAGGCCCCAGGGTGGAAAGCTCTATTGTGGGGCATCAACTGAGAAAGGTGATTGGCCATTCTCGGCTCCTCGTCCGTGTCTTTTCTTCCAGCCCCCAATCATTTCTTCTTCCTTCACATTCCATTCTTCTTCAACATTCAAGTTTTCTTCCAACGCTTCCATCCTCAACAGCTCCCCAAGAGCATCCAGACCAAGTTGCTGGATCTCCCATTTATCTTCCAGATGCGCTGAATTCGCTTGCGCAAGCCTGTTGTCGGCCCGGCTTTTGCCAACTGCTCTCATCGGCCTCGTTGTCTGAAATCTCTTTTTGAGCTACCTAGCTTGGGAGCTTTCTTCACCAGAGACAACCATGGTATGTCAGCGCCCCCAACGTGGCCTTCGTCAAGCTCCAACCTCGAACACTAACACATCAGCTAGACGTCTTCTGCTTCCACGGCCACCCCAGTCAAGCATGCCTTTGACAGGCGCGTTGAGGACGTCAAGTCGCCCAAGAGGTACGTAGCGACACACACCCCCAACACCCATGCCGCCCTGGTGACATGATGATCGCTATATCAATGGGAATCTCTCCTAGCATATAATGCGGAAACACGATATACATCTTCTTTTTCCTGACAACACCTCTCAATCACACTCTTGTTACTCTCCCGTATCGCGCCATCGCAGACGCTAATGGGCCCACAGCGACATCAATGCCTTGATCCTAGATTACCTCACAATGGAGGGCTATCCTAATGCCGCCGCCAACTTCTCCAAGGAAGCCAATCTCCAGCCGCATCAAGATGGCGCCTCTATCATGGCGAGGCAGGAAATTCAAAATTGTATTCATAGCGGCAACATTCAAACCGCCATCGAGACTCTCAATGATTTCGACCCAGAGGTATGTCTTTTCTCGATACATTTCGCCTTTCCCATATTCTACATGATTAGAACACGAGTTTTACATGCACCACTCATAGAGCCTTCGGGCCGTTGATGAGGAACAACCACTTTTTTATGATTTTTCTCCTATTCCTTCCTGACATCTTCATGCACCTGGTTTGGAAGCACCGCAATACTAATTTGCGGCACAGATTTTGGATGAGGATAAGGCCCTTCACTTCGCTTTATTGCGACTGCAGCTCGTTGAGCTGATTCGAACCTGTAATGCGACTGGCGGTGATATTCAGCCAGCCTTGAAATTTGCTACAGAGCAACTGGGACCAAGAGCGCCTACTAATCCTAAGTTCCTTGAGGATCTGGAGCGAACCATGGCGTTGCTCTTGTTTCCCTCAGATTCCTTAGAGCCTCGATTGGCTGGGCTACTCCACCCCGACCTGCGGCGAGAGGTGGCCGACAGTGTCAACCGGGCTATCCTCGAGCGGCAATCTCAGAGACGGGAAGCAGCCATACGCCAACTAGTCAGAATGCGCGTTTGGGCGGAGAACACGGCTCGGGAGAAGCACAAAAACCTACCTGACCGTCTTGACATCGGTCTTAATGGTGAGGATTTGGAAAGCCCTGGCGCACGTGCCTCGCAAACCGAGAACGGCCATGAGCCCATGATTACGACGTAAACTGAGGTGTTGTGTTTCTGGGATTGGGTTTTGCTTCATTTTGATTAGCGAGCGACCTGCTTTATTTTGTTAGAGAATTATGCTTGGCGTTGGGGTTTAGCCCATGGGAAAGGATTCGGAGGCTGGGCACCTCCATGGCGTTAAACGGAACATGATGCTGGAACAATGCCTGAAGCGCATCATGACAGGACAAGACCTACGTCTGCAGCAAGACGGGACACCCTCAATTATGCTATGCCATCACGAGTAGTTGCCTTCACACATGAACAATGATACCATTGCAGTCCGCAGAAATATCTATTTACAAACCAATGCACCGTGGCCAGAGACCTATCTATTTCGTCCTGACATGCTTGAGCTTCTTGGCGGAGTACAGGAAGTTGTTGGCGTAGGCCTTGGGGGTGAACTTTCGTGAGTTGGGCTTCTGGACAAAGTACTCGTAGCCCTGCTTCTCGGCGAAGTGGATGGCATCATCCATGTTCTTGAAGTTGAGGTGGGTGCCTTGCATGAAGTCGCCCGAAGACTGCCAGCCCATCAGAGGGTTCTCCCATCGATGGCCCTTGGAGAGGATGTCCCAGTCCATCCGCCAGCGCTCGCTGCGCCACTCGCCTGACTGAGTCGCGGGCTTGGTTTCCTGGTAGATGCTGCAATTCGTTGTCAATTGCCGAACATGATGGGTATAGGATTAGAGGCCGCTGCAGGGCAAAGACGGACCGGACTTTTCGAGCCTGAAGCTCCATGGGAGCGCCCGAGATTACCGCGGCAGAGAGGATCTCTTCGCTGCCATCCTGGACTCGCTTGGGAACGGGGGTGTAGGTGCTAGACGGAGGTCAGCACATCTTTGCTCTCCCCCCTCCAATCCGATCACGGATCCATAAATGGGAGACTTGGGGGTATATACGAGGTCGCCTTGTCAGCCTGGATGGTGTAGTCGGGCTCGGTGGTGCTGGGAGCAGCCGGGACAGTGCCGGGGACAGAGGTCACGGAGCTCTGGGAGCGTCGGGGAGCGGCGGAGAGGGCGACTCGGGGCGCAGCGGCGCTTCGAAGCAGACGAGCCGCGCTCTGGGATCGGAGGGAGGCCATGATGCAACGCGATGGCTTCAATTGACGGCGGCGGAAGACGTTGGCTCTGGGCAGATTCTTGGAATGATTGACGGGTGGGTTGCGGCGATATTCGAAGTCGAGCAAGCTGGAACGGGAGGCTGCTGATTGGCTGGAGCGGAACTATGTTTTGCCGTTGTCAAGGGACGAGCGCTTTTCGGCAAGAACCTGGCGGGCTGAACATCTCGACTGAAAACCCACCTCAAACCTAGCCTCTGCAATTGAGCGTCACGCAGCCCCTCGACGGATCAACGCGGCAATTGAATAACATCTCGAGTCTCGTTCCCTCCCCGACCAACCGAAATCATGAGCTTCGTCACCCGCCGAGCGCTCTCGACGCTCATTCCCCCCAAGGTGAGGCCCCCTCGGTTATGGGCGCAAGGTCCGCCGGTCCTCCGATTGCTTCCGTCGCTAACACCGGAGTCAACAAAATAGGTCGCCTCTCCCAAGGTACGCATGACGATGGATATTCCCTGACCTTTCCTGAGTTTCGAATTCGATTCCGAGCAATTGTCTTGCCTTTTTGAATGGATAATGGCAAATGACGAGTTTGGCGATTTCGACGGTCGAGCGAACGTGCGCGAGGTCGAAGATGGGTCGTGAGGGAATCACAACCGGCTGACAATATTCGCACCACCGCAGGCCATTGGCGCCGCCCCTGATGCTATCCGCATGCAGCGCGTCGTCAACTTCTACGAGAAGCTTCCCCGGGGTCCCGCCCCCGAGTCCAGGGCCAGGGGCATCCTCGGCAAGTACCAGGCCAAGCACTTTGGAAAGAACCCCTCGGCCAAGCGTACGACATCCCCTCGACTCTATGAAGCTCAGGAAATAGCTCGAATCTGACATTGTTGATATAGCCATCATCCACGCCATTGTCTTCCTTGTCGCCATTGGTTACGCCCAGAACTACTACTTCCATCTCCGTACGTCGAACCCTGGATCTTTGGAGGAGGGGGAGCTTTCTTTGCTAACGTGACGGACTTGTAGGCCATCACAAGAACAACGCTCACTAAATTTTAGTGAGAGCTGGATACCATAGCTGGATGATGGTCTGAATTGGGAGCGGAGCACGTGTACATACAACTCCCGAAACATCGTGGTCGAGCACACGCGCCTTGGCTTCCCTATGTATCTCTAACACGCAACGTGATGTGGCATTTCTCCAGACTTGGCCGTCATATCCTTCGTGTGTTGTCTAAAAAAGTTGAACCCAATTGAAGTCATGATCCCTGCCCCGAATGCCATCCACGCCATGTTTTTGTTCGTCGTACCCATCCCGGCAACTCCCGTGCCGGTCAGAGGGAGCTCCGGCAGCTCCGCAAGACTTCAAGAGGACTTTCAAGAATACAAGCAGGCACACCGAGGAGCTTGAGAAGCGGAAGAACAGGTTGGTTCGTCTCTTTTTTGCTTTAGGCTCTGATGCTCCATCTCGCCCTTTCGCTCTTGTCTCATAGCTCTCCGTGTCGCCTCGTCTCCCCCCACTTCGGTGTAGAATGGCCGGTGCAAGGTTGTGAGGTTCTGCGCCTCGACTTCCTCTTGGCTTGCTTTTCGCAACATGACCTTCTCGTCTTCCTCGAGCTGGTCGACGAGACGCTGGAAATCCATCACCTACTCCTCCGGAACAGCTGCGTAGTCTTCTTGCAGAACCCTCGCTCGTTTTTTCACTGTCCTTATCAACTGCTCAAGCTTCTTTCAGTGCTCACGCTCAACTGGGCCATCTGGCCATTGGTGGCGCGCACTTGCGGCTTCCCGTCGTGATTCTTCTAATTCTCTTTCAATTTTATTCTTATTATTCTTCTAGTAAATCTCTCATCGGCCTCAAGGTGGCCTTGGTTTGATCGAGTCTGCATCCCCCATCGACCATCTCACGAGGGGGATATCTAACATTCCGCTCCCTGCTAGGGACAGGATGTGGTTCACAGCCGTAACGTGTTGATCTCTGAGATCTGCCGGGTCAAGAGAATAGAAATGATAAGCGAGGGCTCTTGGAAGGTATCCCAGCGGAAAGGCTACGAGGAGAGGAGAAGACAATGAAAGGTTGACACCTGGTATTGTGAGGAAGGGAGAGACAAAGCACACTCGATTATGATATAACCGAATCCACCCCTCGGCTGCTGGAATTATAGAATTATCTTGTTGAAGACATGTAGGCTGCCATGCCAGGAAAGCCTATCTGCCACTAAGTGTTGGCAGTTCCCCTCTTGCCGTCCTGCAGCCAAAGCGAAGCAGAATAACCAGGCTGGCTATCGCTAACTGAGGGTAGAGTATCGTCTCGAGACGATTGACTGGATGCGAGGGCTCATACAGTGACACGGTTCCTCTCACCGTCAGTATTTGCAAGCCAGCGATGGAACCAAAGACAAGGGAGAGGAAGCCGACGCTCTCAAGGATGATCGGGACCACGTATCCTACGATTCCAAAGTGGGATTTTAAGAACTGATGTCTCGATGTCAGTGACTTAAGCTTCGTTATCCAAGTTCACAAGGTATGTCGCTTCGTAAAGAATTCTCGCTCGAGAAGATCCATCAACGATTATCGTCCATTAGAATTATAATGTGGAATCTGCTAACCGTTGCGGGTCAAAGTTGTGAGGGACGGGGTGTCGTCACGGATTGCTCTGTCGGTGCGGGAAACGGGGCGGTTTATCGCAAACGAGATTGCTGTGTGTCCGCGAAGTCGGATTGAGGTTAGGTAGGTAAGAGTGAAGTGAGGTTGAAAGATCTGGGGAAATGGTGGGATGATAAGTGACGGAATAATCTGGACTAAAAGCTTAGCTCCTAACGGGAGGAGGTGGGACGAAACTACGTTTTATGCTCGAATTTGTAGAAGAATTGAAGAAATAGAAGAAATCGCCTCAAGCTGTGCCTAAATGACCCGTAGGCCAGACGAGGCATCCCTATGATTTCTATCGTGTATTTTTCCTAGTTCACCATGGCATGAGTTTTCCGAGTTGCTTATTGTGATGCGTTGACTCACACGCCGATAAATGAGCTGTGAGCAGGCCGACCTAGGTACTTAGTGAAGTGTGAGAAGGTGCATATATGCAGACGCATGTAATAACCCTCCCCAAGAAAGCAATCAAATAAGAGGAAAATCAAAACGGTATACTGGTGGCAAAATTATGAGGCTAGCACATATACAAACATAACCGGTACCTACCTACAAATAATTTGCTTGCTGTAGGAGGCAAGTACCAGTAGCAGAAAAGGCAAACATCTCAAAGCCTCGCTCGTTTCAACGCTAAACCTAATTGAGACCGTTTTTTCGCACCTTCCCACATCACCAAATCAGAGAACCTTGACCCCATCAGCCGCAGTAACTCCGGGTACCTACCTACCTTGAAACCTCACCTTACAGCGCCTCACAACCTCCCAACTGACACGCCTCACACATCGTGGTGACCTTTTCCCTCCTCACACCCTCTTGCCTTTCCGGCCTCACCAACGAACCCACGCCGCGCCCACCCGACGACAGGTTTTATCTTCGACATTTTCGGCCTTTTCTCCCTACCAGCCTCTCCTTCCCTTCATTCAGCGGGCTTTCCGAACGACTCTACTCTTCCTCATCTCGTCCTGCTGCCCCCAGCTCGTCCACGCTCAACCTCTCCCCGCCCCGCGGTGACGGCGCAGACTCTTCCATCGCCCAAGAGACCTCCCCCCCGCGAAACTTCGTTGAAGCCGTTGCGCGCCAGTCCAACAAACGTATAAACGAGACTAGGCGAGATCTGTCACGAGGGCTTCCTTCGCTACCCCACCGAACGGCGCAAATTCCACGACGTATGATGGCAACAGAGGCTGCTGTTGACAAAGCTGCCGATGCCACTGCCTCTAAGTCTCAGCCCGTGAGTTTGTTTTCTTTTTTTTAGATCCCCCATGTCTTCCTTATAGATGCAGTATGCACCGCAGCCGTTGTGCCCTCGTGCGTTGCGACACGTCTTTTGCTCTACTGGTTGCGTTCCTGCATCAGGCACAGCCCGCTCGACCTGCCCGGCTTCGCTAACCCGTCTTTTTGGCCAAACTCTACAGGCGCCCGACGCTCACAATGTCGAATCCGTCCGCTCGAATTTGAATGGCAGTGCTGGCAACGACGACATCGAGAACAAGCATATTACGAGCGTGGAAGACCAGCTAAATTCCGCCGATGCGAGCGCCAGTGGCGGTTCAGACACGGAAGCTTCGAGGGCTGATGGCTCAAAAGGCAAGGATGGTGACAAGGGTCACGGCCGCGCAGGCTCGACAGTCAAGAAACCAGCTACCTTCAAGGCCGTCTCCGTCAACAAGACCTTTCTCGCAGCCAAGGCAAATGCCAACAGCGCTTCCGCCAAGACCGCCGACAAACCACCCGCCGGATCCAATACCCCTCCAACTGGCTCCGCAACCCTGTCTTCATCCCGTCCACGTCTGATCGCGAAAACTGGTAGTAGTACTCGCGACTCCTCCCCTCGGTTCTCCGGGGGTGCAAATGGGGGAAAACCTGGCGCTGCCCCCGATCCAAGTGTAGTGTGGAACAAAAACCGACGTATGCCTCGTCCTCGCCAGTAGCTTTACCCGTTGCTTGCTAACATCAGACGCTTAGCTGTCCCCCCGCCAGAACCGAAAAAGTTTACCGATGAAGAGCTTAAGAAGTATGGGATTCACATGGCTAGTCGCCTGAATGAGGACGATGCTCAAGGGCAGAATAAATGGGCCGACATCGACGACGACGACGACGACTGGGCCCCCGAGGCCATCACTTGGGGCGATGGCACTAAGACAACCCTTCCTCATCCTGACGAGCATCCTCCGCCGAGCTCGGATAATGGATCGGTCGCGTCTAAAGGAAAGGCCCTGGACAAGCCCCGATCTCCCGCACCTCCGATCTCTGTTGGTTCCCCCCTTGCCAAGTCCAGTGGCCTTGCATCGGGTAAGGGTTTAATTCTCAAGAGCGGCTCCCAGGATAAGCCAACCCTAGTGGCAAAGCCCCCTGCCCCTCCGGCGCCTGTCAAGTCCCCTTGGGCAACCCTCCCTCCGGTTGAGAAGGCATCCCCTATCGCAGAAGTGGCGCAACTAGCTCGCAGGGAGCCATCTCATATGAAGGGCATGACTCCGCCTCCCCCGAAGGAGCTTTCGCCAGACGACTTTGGCCGCCCTGGATGGAGAGATGGATCGTCTCATGGCCACAGGGAGCTTTATAACTCTCATTCTGGGCGATACGAGCCTGTGACTGACCGTCGTGGCTCCATGAGGATGGAGCAGCACCCTAAACACCCGTCTCTACTCCAACGGCCGTCCCAGTCTGATTTTCCCGAGCCATCTGGTGCATTCCAGACTAGTAGGGTCTCCCAGGATGCGCCATTTAACAGACGACGGGGATCCTCCAACGTGAGTGGTGGTAGTGGGACGTTCATGCGCATGAATAAGGGTGACAGTCCTATGCCGCCTCCCGAAATCCTCAGTGCGAGAAGGACGTCGTTTGCGGGTTCCGTTGACAGTCCAGTATCGCCCAACCTCTCAGTCTCTACGCATGGCCCATCGAGAGGGCAGCATCAGCAAGGTTGGATGCCGCGAGCTTCCCCCCGGGCGGCCTTTGTGGCCCCTCACCAGGCAGGCCCCCCTCCTGAGCCAGTTCCAGGACCGCCTCCTCCCCTTCAGCCACCCCTGGCAGACGAGGTCGAGTACCAGAAAAAGCTCATGCGAGAACGCGTCGAGTTGGCTAGGAAACGACGACAAGAAGAGGAGGCACGTGAGGAAGCTGAGCGTAGGGAGCGAATTCAGAAGAAACTGGACGCTTTAGGACCACCTCCTGAGAAGAAGTCGGACAGAAAAGAGATGCCGGCGAAGCAAGATGACGGTCCCCATCCGACACACATCCAGCAGCGGGAGCCCACATCGTCATTACCTCATGGGCCGGCCCCCCCACAAGACGGGGCAAAACCAGACTCAAGCGCACCGGCTCCTGATGAGGCTCAGGAGACGGAGGCCAGAGCGGCCCCTTCAACCCATACTGCCCCGACTCCCCGACGCGTTTCCCAGAGTCAAGAGCCCAAACCTGCTGATCTATGGGGTGCCGCCTCCGCCTCTCGACAGGAGCGCTTCTCCTCGTGGACGGCAGCCACTCAGCCCTCTTCCCGTAATGTCTGGGGCTCACCCAATAACGACCGAGGCCTAGGAAACGGCACATTCAATACCGATCTTGGACGTGTCATCGCCGACGCCGCTGCTGCTTCACAAGGCACTAAGGGGCCGGCGCCGATCGCGCCCCCCAGCGTAACCAGGCAGCCATCTCAGGGCCGTCCGCAACCTCCCGCCCCTATTGGATCACGGGTCCCTCGGTATGGCCTTCCCAGCACAGACATTGCCAGTAAGTGGGTCGCCGCCGTCAGCGAGAATGACAAGAAGATGAGCGCTGCACGGCTAGCAGAGAGAGCTGAACGCGAGCGCCAGCTTGCTGAACGTGGCCTGACGTTGGAGGATGCTCAACCAGCTATCAAGGATACCTGGAGGCAGGTTCATGTCCCTGGCGATGGGACCCGGCGTAACGCGCCCCCCTCTGGGCCATCTGAAGGGCAGTCCCAGCAACCCGGCCCCTGGAGAACGCCTAGCGATGAGATTGCCCCGAAGGAAGACCTCGCACCTCCTGCGAGTGCTGGAGTCATTGGAGTTGGCAGCAGCGCCCTCCTCCCTCAGACGGGCAAGGCAGCGGCCTCACAGGGACGGGCGTCTCGGTTCTTCCCTATGAAGGATTCTCGAGTCGAGAGCTCGATTCCTGCCGACGCTTCGAGATGCAAGTCGCCAACCCCGCCGCCCCCTACGATGGAAGGGCATCCGGCGTATGAAGGAGATGTCATGCGACCTCACGTCTCGCTGCCTAAGCCCCAACCCATTGTCAAGCTACCACCTGCCATGGCCCCCTCCCATGCGCCTCCGACTCGTCCCCAATTCGGATGGGCGAACCCGCCACCCTTTAAAGAGGTCCCACGAGGTCCCATCAGCCCTCACCGGGTACCTCTCACTGCTGGTGAGGCTACACAGGAGGAGTGGCAGAGCCGTATCAACAGCCTCCTGAACGGCGCAACTGCCAAGTCTCCTCCACAGAGATCGATTGGGGTGAACCCTGCGAGTAAGAGCGCGCTGGATCACGCTGCCCACCAGGACTCTGCCACCGTATCTCTTCCGGGAGCCACGCCCCCGTTGCCGGTTATTCGCCAACGGTCAACGACCACGAAGCCCATGGCCGAGGAATGTTTCGAGGAGCAAGAAATGGGCTCACTCCCCCAGATTAGGCTGCCACACAAAGCCCCCGAGGCCGCATGGCAACCGGCATTGGCTCAGACGAAGCCCTTGCCCAAGAGATTCATGATTCAGCCAGCAATCATGGAGCCCTACTACTTCCCCGCCGACGTGGTTGGTGGCGGTAATGCCCTGAAGATCCAGTTCCCCGGCATGACAGAGCCAAAGATCGTCACGATCCCCTTCTCCGCTACTCGCGGCGGACGAGGCTCCCATCATGGACGGCCTGGGCCACGACACCGTGGGTTGGGTCATGAACGACGAGGAGGCAAGCGAGATGTCTCAAGCTCGCGTGGCGAGCACTCAGTACCGTCCTCCAGCCGAGGTGGCCGTGGTGGCTACCGAAGCCGAGGATCTGATAACTGGAGCCGTGCCTCTGGCACTCCCTCTTTGCCCGTCTAGCTGAAGAAGGGAAGCGGGACGTACATGGACATGGAGACGCTACCTGTCGTATTGACAAACTCGGGGTGATCCTACTACACATAATACTAGCAGAGCATCTATGCCTTTTTTTGTTCTTCTTTACACCCTACCTCTCAGACGCTCTGGGCTTGTACTCGGGTCATTGTCTCATATCGCATATCATGTGGTAAAGAAAAGAAGAAGCCCTCAACGTCACCGGCTTCCTCTTGGCCCGCCCCCAGATTCGGCGCTCAGAAGACGGCTCGTTTTCGGCGGTCGGTCTGTACCCCCAAGACCGACTTTCGAGACGTGCGTGCACGACTTGAAAAGCGCGAGTGTATTCTAGCACTGTCTTATTTGGCGTTGCCGGGTTTGTTCAGGGGGGCCTACCTACCTACTTTTAGGCTGCACGACAGTGGCCCGATATCACAATGCCGTTTCTTCCTTTTCACATCTGCCTCTTCCACCGTCCTTGGTCCTTCTCACTGGCGGCTACTTCTTCTCTCTTCATCGCTTCTGCATCACAATATGGCTTGGTGGGACTTGCCTGTGATGCGATAGTGTAATCTGTGCAAAGGGAAACAGATCAAAATCGGCCTGTTTCCCTTCAAGAGAGACCTACTCGCTTCCTCGGAAACGAAACACGAATAGCCTGAGCGGAAAACGATGCGACTTTCCGAAATATACATAACCGAGAAGTGATACGACCGACGACAGAGGAAGGCAATGGCGAAAAAAAGAACGTCTTTGAATTTGAAAAAAAACTCACTTTGGTTCGGCTTGGTTCTGGGCACCATGGTCGTGTTTTTGTTGCAACTTTTTTTGTTTTCTCTCTGCTTTTTTTCTGCTTGTGAGCTCGACATGAGCCAGAGCCCTCGTATGGAAGGGGGGGAACTACCTAGGAATCATGTTCCTCCTGGAATCCGGTCCCGCAGGATGAGATGATGATAACGGGGAAGGGGCCAAGGCAAGGCCGAAGGGATAGACCGGATGGATGGATGGACAACTTGCTATGCGTGAGGGATTGAGGCATGGCGAAGGAAGAGGAAAGTTCGGTGTGCGTTTAGGAGGGCTCTGACGACGAATAACTAAACACATCAATTGATTAATTGAACACATGTTCAGTCATGCATGGTTCGTTGGGTTGTGTGTGCTATTCTATCATTATACCATTGAGTGTCAATGGAGTGGCTGGGTCTAAGTGACTTGAGTATAATCTCCATTCTCTGTACTGAGTTGCCACTTCCATGTCATATCCCCGAAAACAAACCGTCCAACAAGTATAGGTAGTCATTGATTACATCTTCCATTCGTCGCATTCATTCATCAACCTTCAACATCCCCGAAAAGCGAGGAAGTAGCTGGATACCATGTCCTCAACCAACTTATACAGCGCCTCATATTCAGACCTCCAGCCCATATACACCGCGTCCACAGCATCCATCCATCCCTCTATCGAATAAAATCCAGACATCCAGGCGCTCAGAGGCCGCACCCGACAACCATTGATATCAGCAACTCCAGAAACGCCCCGAGACGTCATGACCGTTACGTACACATACATTACCGATCCCAACTCAACCATTATTGTTTGTCCCGTGTTGGCCTCGTTGGGGTTGAAAAGTGCCTCGGAGTGTCGGGATATACAAGTTCGAGGCCTCGAGTCTAGTGTGGCCTTGAATTCACCAACTAAAACTCCTCGACGGCGCAGTTGGGATGCAGCACGTAGATGATTTCGGCCGCCGACGCGGAACTAGCTTCGCCATCGGTAAGACCTTCGCCGCGGAGAGCCATGAGAATATTTTCCTAGAGCGTCATGTTAGCCTCCTCTTTCAACTTGACTTGGTGGTAGAGGACATATAGCTTACCTTGACCATCTTCTTGAGAACCATGTTGGCCAGGGCCTTTTCACGATGATAGTCCTGCTCGCCCTCGAGCTCGCCCTCCTTCTGTTCAAGGTACCACATCACAAGTTCCTCTCCATTGGCGCCCTCACCGCTACCACTCTCGTCATCATTGACTCGCTGAACAAACATGTTGACCATCTTGATGTAGTTCTCATACGTGATGGTGTGTTTCTTCTTCTCGGGTGCGGTGCTGGAGCGCTCCGGTCGTTGCTCCTCCCCTTCCTCCTCCTCAGCCATGTCCGCATCGCCTTCCTGGTCACGACCAGACGCAGCGTCAGCAGCCCGGAGGAGCGCATCACCGTCTTCTTGCGTATCCTCATCATCCATCTCGACGTCGTCATGCTCCACGGAGATGATACTCTGCTTGAGGAGATTATAGGCTTCCATGACCATATCAGGGCCGATCTCCTCAACGCAATTAACCTTGGCGATCGCCTCAGATAGTCGAATCATGCTTTCGAGCTGACGCACAGTGATGCGGTACGAGTTCTTCCCCACTCCGCCCTGGGCATCATCCGCTCGGAGTTCCTTGTACTTCTCAACCAGCATATCCTTGGCCTCGTCAGTGAACTCGGGACGGAAAGTTTTGGCAAAGCGAATGTATCTTTGCAGTTGCTCTGTACTGAACTCGGGCTCAACAGCCTCGTCACGCAGCTGGTGAATGCCAACAATGTGCTCGGCAAGGTGCCGGTCGACCTTTTCGTTACACTCGTCCAGGACGACGAAGAAGAGATCGAAACGGGACATGATAGGGGCGGACATGTTGATGTTGGACCGAAGTGTCGTCTTGCGGTTGTAGCGGCCACCGACAGGGTTAGCAGCAGCAAGAATACTAGTTCGAGCGTTGAGCGTGGCCTGAATGCCTGCCTTGGCGATAGAGATGGTCTGCTGTTCCATGGCTTCGTGGATAGCAACCTGGTCCGCAATATCCATTTTGTCGAACTCGTCAATGGCGCATATGCCGTTGTCTGCCAGCATCAGAGCACCAGCCTCGATTGTGAATTCACCCGTCTCCTCATCCTTGATCACGGCGGCAGTAAGACCTGCTGCGGACGAAGCCTTGCCACTGGTGTACACCGCGCGAGGCGCAAATGAGCAGACGTACTTGAGGAACTGGGACTTTGACGTCGAGGGGTCGCCGACAATGCAGATGTTGATGTCTCCACGAAGCTGCATGCCTTCAGCTGTTGATTTGTGCACACCAGACATGAGTTGTAGCAGAAGTCCCTTCTTCACCACCTCATGGCCATAGACCATGGGCGCGATAGACTGGACTAGACGGGAGTAGATGTGGTCGCCGTGGACCATGGCTCGCAAGTCCTCGATTTCGGCAGGGTTCATGGAAGCCAGCACGACAGCCTGGCGATCCTCGACAGATCCACCTCCTTCGTTGGCATTGTTTTGAGTGAGAGCGTTGACCACATCCGCTACGCCACTAGCAGCAGATTGGCCTGACGTAGATATATCTGGGTTTACCATGCAGGCGAGGAAGGCAAGGCGGTATGTCAGATCGCGTACACCAAGTGCCTTGAGACCACTGACACCGCTGCCGCCGGCGTCTGCACCTCGAGGAGCATTGCGATCGTCGCGAACAGAAGTAGGCCTTAGGCCGGGGAGACCAAGTTGACTGACATCAGGCACAACAATAAGGGCGCCAGTAAAGATGCACTTCTCACCAGCCTTGGCGCGGTCCACAATCTCTCCACGGAGGATCACATCCATTGTTCGAGGCATGCTGCCCGTGGGAATTTCGGAGCTGTTCTCTTGGATGCGGACCTTTTGCCAATCGACAAAGGTGCTATGTCGGATGTCTAGTTGCCAGGCCACACGGTTCTGGCAGGTGCTGTTGGGACATTGTGTGGGCTCGGTGTAGCGGAACGTCTGCTCGACATTGGGGACGACCGTCCGGCACGCTTCGCAGACAAAGGTCGCCAATGACAATTCGGGACGAACCTCGGAGGTTCTCGTGACTGTGCCGGAGATGGACAGAAGCTGACCGATATTGGTGGCTCGAAGAGCGCGGACCCTCGACACTAGGGGTAGGTTATAGAAGGCGATAGAGAAGAGCTTATCCGTCTGTTGATGCTCATTCTTGCGATGAGAGGAGTCGGATTGGCTGCCGGAGCCAAGGTGACTGGCGGCTGAGGTGGTGATGTTGCTCGAAGCGGTAGGTTGTCGATGTTCGCGAAAGTATTGGGGTACGTGTTTGGCGATCATGTTGTGTAGGGCAGCGGTGAGGAAAGGAAGGAATCGGTAGTATTGTCGCATAACGCCATCGCCCAAACTGCCATTCTCCCAGGAGGCTAGGTGGGAGAAATCAACATAGAAGGTCGAAAGCGAGTATGTGCGCATGCCCTTGATCTGGGCGACGTAGTACTTGTCAGTCGTGACGGCGCTGGGTGTGGGAGCTCCGCCAGGTGTAGGAGCCGATGTGAGCGTATCCTCGACGAAACTGTTGCATGAAAACAATTGCTAGTCAGCAAGACTCTTGCTTCCTATCTAATCCTCAGGTCTCTTTTGAGAGGAGTTGCTTACTTCTCGATGAAGTTCTCAAAGTGTTCCTGGACCAGCATGCCGATTCGATCCTCCACGCGTGTAATCTCGGCGGTGTCTAGGGCTCTTGAATTCTTAGGCACCTGATCGTCGGCGAAACCTTCTCCCTCGTATTCACTCGGTGTGCCCACGTTCTCTGACGGGGGCCCTCGAGGACGAGCCGAGGACGAGGAGGGGAAGCCAAAGTTGCGCCGGGGGGTCGCGGCAGCCCTCGAGGGGGCATCAGACATCATGAAACCGACATCACTCGAGGCAGCCATCTTTTCTTCTTTGCGCCGGGTTGCGCAACTTGTTTCGATGGCGATATAGCGGGGTGGAGGGGGGTTTAGATTTCCCAAGGATGTCGAGGAGGGGGGATTTTGGTGTTGGCAGAATTGGTGGATCGAGATGGGGAGCGGGCGGTTGTGCGGGCAACAGACGCTAGGTGGGTAGCTACCTAGATTGATTGATCCTAGGAATTGGAAGTCGCGTCCCAAAAGCGCGTCGAGGGGTCTTGTCAATTAGCGCCGGCAGGCACGACTTTTAATTGAATGCATGTGATTAGGGGCAATCACGTGAAGAAATTGTCTAGTCACTCTCCGCTCCACTTCCCTCGAACGAACTCCACGGACGGACGCCCATATTGTTGTTCTCCAAGACCCTCAAGATCAACGCCATCATTGTCTGGGAGATTGGCGGGTTCTTGTTTGACTGGCGTTACTGGCACACAGTCTTAGTGAGAAGTGCAGCTTTGAATACTCATCTAATCAAATTATTCATCTACTTCAAGTGCAACCCAAGCATTCCGATATTCTCCAACCAAGATCCCACCCGCTCCGCGCACCTTGCAACCGTTGCCCCATCCAACACTCGGTGGTCAGCACTCCAACTCAAGATTACCTGTTCCTGCTTGACAATCCTCTCATTTCCTTGATGATCCTCCTCAAAGATGGCAACGTTTTGGGCCTTCCCGACGCCCAAGATCATCACGGCAGGGTCTAGGATGATAGGACTGACAATATGTCCGCCAATGCTCCCGATGTTGCTAACAACCATACTAGCCCCCGACATCTCGCTAGGGGTGAGCTTTCCCTCTCTAGCAGACTTGCCGAGGCGCCGGATCTCGGCTCCAAGTGAGATGATTGAATGATCCTGGACGTTGCGGATGACCGGGACCACGAGGCCGTTTGGGGTGTCGATGGCGATACCGATATTATGCGCCGCCTTCAGGAGAAGCTGGGGCTTTCCAGGCTGGGACTTGCCAGGCTGTGAATTTCCTGGGCTTGAAGGTATATCAATACTCGAGTTGATAATGGGGTACTCCAACGCAACTTGTGAGAGAGCCTTCAGGATGAAGGGGAGAGCCGAGAGCTTTTCGATGGGAGCACTACCACCCGCACTACCGCCCTTATTGCTCGCCGCAGCCTTGGCAATTTCTCTCCGGAGGCGAGAAAGGTTCGTCATATTGACCATGTTGGTATAAAGAAAGTGTGGGATCTGGAGCGACTTGGTCATGGACTGGAACATGCCGCTTTGAACCCGAGTCAATGGCACGACCTGATCCTCCCCTGCCGGCTTCGGGGGCTTGATCATCTCTGGGCCTGGAGCGGAGGCACCGCTCGACAGTGCTGCGACGTGCCGCTGAACGTCTTCCTTCAGGACGCGCTGGCCCTTGCCGGTTCCCTCGATGTCGGCGATATCGAGGTTTAGGTCCTTCAGCATGTGCCGGACGGCTGGCGTGACGAGGCCAGAGTTCTTCGGACTTGAGGTGGCCTCGCTGGTTTCTTGATAGGGCTCTAGCGGCGGCGGCGGCGGCGGCGGCGGCGGTGGCACGTCAGTGTTGGCGTTTCCTTCCTGGCGAACTTCCTCTTGCGCAGAGTTCATGCCTTCTGGGTTCGGTTCGGGTTGCGGAGAGCTGCGTGCTTCCGTCTCTGCCGGTGGCTCGGCCCCGGCATCCGCATCGTCGACCTCGATGTCGAGAAGAGCCTAAGCGAATCAGCACCTCGTCAACAACACAGTCGCAGTGGAAACAAGACTTACACTTCCGACCTTGGCCATCTCATCGACGTCGTAGTTGAGCTTGCGGATGGTTCCATCGAACCGAGAAGTGATCTGTGACGATCCATAGGTGAGCTCATAGGCACGGCTTTCATGGGACGGATCATGCATACGAACCTCGACAGACGCCTTGTCAGACTGGACCTCACAGATGGGATCGAACTGCTGGACTTGGTCACCGGGCTTCACGAACCACGTCGTGATCAGACACTCGGTTATGCCTTGCCAATGTTAGACTTCTCCTCTCTCCTTGCCTCCAAATCTCCCTCTACTCACCTTCGCCAATGTCGGCGAGGAGATATGGCTTTAGGGCGCTGAGGAGTGGTGTGCTGTGGAATAGGCGGCTGCTCTGGGGGTTGAAGGCACCGGTGAGGAATGGTTGACGCCTCGCGCTCTGCAGTCTCACACTCGACCACCTTGCAGCATACTGGACGCTTCCACGGAGCGGTTGGTACATATTGACGGGATTTCAGGCTACAACTACCGCAATTGGTGCCTCAGTTCCTGCAGTTGTTTGACGCCCGAAGAGACTGCTGCCTCCAGGGAGAAAGAGAGAGAACCTCGGGCATCTCAGCAAGTATAATAAAACGCCAGCTTGACTGAGCAATCCATTGTCATCTGCGACACCGGCAGTCCTCGCAACGGATATCCGACGAAGAGCGATACTAGCCAGTCATTGACAGTTACTGCGGATGGTAACTTTTTTGAGGCTTGGGGGATTAGTACCCGTATCACTACTAATAGCTCCAAGCCTCCGAAAGGACCCCTTCAGATTGACTAAGGCGGAGCCGGTCCTCTCTCGGACGACTCGGCTCGATACGGTACTGGAAACATTGGGCCTTGTCCTTGAGCCGCCGGTATTGAAACATACATTCATTGGCCGTATTCCAGAGGATAAGGAGCAATCATCCAGACCAAACAACCAAATCTTATCCAATGTAATTGTTTTCTTCCGTGCTTCCTCGTCACAGTTCCTGTTCACCTTGTCTTCATCCATCATCACTCTTCGGCATGAGGTCCCTTTGGCGATGCCAGCAACAGAGGTCCACCCTTGCAGCCGTCGTGAAGCGGCCGATTCTAACAAGATGGCCCAAATGCGAAACACGGCCTTTGCAGGCGAGCTACTCAACAGCGTACTTCAATTCCCTTACCCAGTCAGAGAGATAATTGATACTAAGGAACTTGCGACAGGTCTTGCTTCCCAGGCGCCATGAACAGCCCACTGGAGAGGGAGATGGCCTGGATCGAACCCGCGACCATTCCTCCGATTTCCACCTTCTCCATCATGAACGCCGATGGCTCCGTCGAAGACGAGAGCCGGTTGTCGCCCGAGTTGACCACCGACAAGATGCTGGAAATATACCGAAATATGCTCACGGGTAGGACTGTTGGGAGATGTTCATGGGTGAAGCTACGCTGACTGGTCGGTCACACCTTAGTCAATATCATGGATAGCATCATGTTCGACGCGCAAAGACACGGCCGACTGAGTTTCTACATGGTATGAACCGGCGAGTGGCTGCTGCGAGTGAACATCCCGACCTAATAAGAGACAGGTTTCCCATGGGGAAGAGGCCATTATGGTTGGGTCGGCGGCTGCCCTGTCTCCGGGCGATGTTATCACGACTCAGTATCGAGAGCATGGCGTTTTCCTTCAACGAGGCTTCGAGCTCAAGGACTTTATGAGCCAGCTGACCGCCAACAAGAATGATCCAGGCAAAGGCCGCAATATGCCTGTCCACTATAGTGGCAAGGCCAAGGTCAATATCGTAAGTCATCTCGGTCTTTCCCGTCCACCTCTATGTTATCCAGACTGACTGTTTTGGCCACCACCGATAGCACGCCGTCGCTTCCACCCTCGGGACTCAAATCCCCCACGCAGCCGGAGCAGCCTACGCCCTGAAGATGAACACTCTGCAGGACGCGGCGGAACCTCAAGTTGCCGTCGCATACTTTGGAGAGGGAGCTGCTAGCGAGGGCGACTTCCACGGCGCCTTAAATATGGCTGCAACGCAGGAATGCCCCGTCATCTTTGTCTGCCGAAACAACGGATATGCTATCTCGACCCCTGCAGCCCAGCAGTATAAGGGTGATGGCATTGCGAGTCGAGGCGCCGGATATGGTATCGACACCCTTCGAGTTGACGGCACCGATATCTTCGCCGTCTATGAGGCCACCAAGGAAGCGCGGCGCCGCGCTCTTCAGGATGGCGGTCGGCCGATCTTGCTCGAGTTTATGAGCTATCGCATCTCGCACCATAGCACGAGCGATGATAGCTCAGCGTATCGGAACCGCGATGAGGTTGAAATCTGGAAGTCGTCGCGCAACCCACTCTCGCGCCTGCGACTCTGGCTCGAAAGCAAGGGCGCCTGGAGCGAGGAGCTAGAGAAGCAGACACGTATGCAGCTGCGGAAGGACATTATCCGTGAGCTAACCGAGGCGGAGAAGGAGAAGAAGCCGGCTCTACGCTCTATCTTCTCTGACGTGTATGAGGAGCTTACGGAGGAGGCGGCGGCTCAGAGAGAGGAGCTTAAGAGGATCATGCTCAAGTATCCGCATGAATATGACTGCCATGAGCACGAGGGTGGAATCGGGGGTTTGTGAGAATGTTGTTTAGGGGACTGCTAGATGGTTTTGAGTCAAGGGCACGGAGGTTCAATAAAAATGATATATGCCGAGTTGTTCTAGGGATGTTGGTTGAATTGTCACTGGGTTCATGAGATATAACGTCTAAAGAAAAATGTCTTGAGCAACGTGATAGAATCGTGTGGTAATACTTACTACCTGGGTGCAGAACAGGATGGAAAAGAAGTATATGTTATGAATCTTGAGTTCCTCATATAATCCCAGTTCTAAAAGGGCAATCCAATATCCCCGATATATCGTTTCCAGCCTTAGAGTAGAGACGAATACAATTACTTCTACGACACTTAAGATGTGATATAATGGATTATAACTAGCGGTTAGCTATCCGAGCCGGGATCTAATTAGTTGACGACCACTCAGGATCATGTCTGTCTGTCACCCACATCGGGTTGGCTATCCGAGTTTACCAGGCTTCCCCTCCCCTCCCCTTCCTACCCTGGACACCCCAGGCGGAATCTGGGGCTTGTACCCCTGTCTGGATTCTCACGCAATTCTTTGGAATCTCCTTTATAACTAATTGGAGGCATGTGGAGGAATTACTCCTCACTTTCGCCTTTAATAGAGAAATGGCGTCAAGATTACTAAACTGGGTAACTTGGCAGAGGTTGGCAAACGCTTCAGCCGGAACGATTTGTCAATTTTCCCCATACAGTAGCTGATTTGTCACTTTTCCTAGTCCGATTTGTCAACTCTAGGTCCGGTCGACCGGGTGGAACACTGGAAACTCTTGGTGATGAGGGGTCGTCAGTCCAATTCATTGCAGTAAATACCTGACTATTTAACATCCTTTTGACGAACTCTGGAAAACCTCAGAGGCTCTTCAACTACCAACTACCATTATCTACAAGCACTCATTCACATCAGCAATGGCCCAGGCACTGTCTTTCCGCGAGCTCATTGGGGTGCCGCCCTCCACGGCGAGCCCTACCGACAGCACCCTCATCATCATCGACGCCCAGAATGAATACGCCGAGGGCAAGCTCAAGGTCGTCAACGTAACCGAGTCTCGAAAGGCCATCGCATCACTCCTCGAGAAGTACCGAGCTGCCAATGGGAATGTTGTGCACATTGTGCATGCCACACCAGAGGGTGCCCCCGTCTTCACGCCTGGCACGAGGCTTGCTCAGGAGTTTGACGAGCTCGCCCCCAAGGACGGAGAGAAGGTCATTCAGAAGAACTACCCTGGCTCGTTTGCCGGCACCGACCTGCAAGAGTACCTGGACAAGACCGGAAATAAGAAGGTCGTCTTGACCGGCTACATGGTAAGTCAGCGATCATCGGACATACTTGAGGGCATCGCGCTGATCACCTACCTAGGCACACGTGTGTGTCTCTACCACTGCTCGTCAGGCCTCGCAACGTGGTTATGACGTTTTGGTCGCGGAAGACGCTGTTGGGGACCGTGATATTCCAGGCGTCGATGGAGAACAGCTGACGAGGGTTGCTCTTCGCGAGATCGCAGACGCATTCGGGACCCTGATCCATAGCAGCAGCATCGCATAGGTTGAGACAAGTTGCCAAAAATAGAGATCAATCATTCATTATCGTCATTCAATATACCTATACGCAGTCGTTGCGCAGTCGTTGCGTGGTCTATCTATCTCGAGCTTCTATGCATCTTTTCGCTGAACCAGCTGCCTCCGGGTGAACTTGACTGTGAAGTCGGTTTGCTTCACAAACCAAGCGTTGATAATCTTCCACTCCTTGCCAGGAACCTGGAAGTCAATCTAAACAGAGAGAGTCAGCCTATTGTTCTCATTCGCACGGGTTTCCAGATAAAAAAAACAAACTCACCTCGAACCGTCGTAGAAGACTCGGGACAACCTTGTAAATTTCCAGCAAGCTGATGTTTTTCCCGATGCATGTTCGACTTCCCATGCCAAACTGGAACATCATGCCGCTCATCTTCTTGATTCGCTTCTCCTCCGCTTCCGCATCCTCAGTTGGGTCAGGAAGCCATCTCTCAGGCTTGTACAGGTCCGTTTCCGGTCCAAAGACCTCTGGGCGGCGATGGATCAACCAAGCCGAGCACCCAACGTTGGTACCTCCCTTGATGTGATGGCCTCCGATTTCTACGCCCTGAGGGGGCACAATTCGCTCGAGGGGTAGACCAGGTGCCGGGTGCATGCGGAATGCCTCCTGGATACATGCGTGAAGGTATGGGAACTTCTGCGCCTCAGCAAACGTCACCAGGCCGGTCTCATAGTCGGAAAAGGCGCCCTCTTTCGCGGCTTCATCCAATTCCTTCTGGAGCCGTTCGTAGCACGACTTGTTGCGAAGCAGGTAGTAAAAGACGGCTGAGAGGGTGATTGCTGTTGTCTCAGAGCCGGCAAAGGCCATGGAAACTGCCATCGTTTGGACGAGAGAATCAGTCATGAATTCTGGACGGGCTTCTCGGGCGGCGATGAACTTGGATAACAAGTCCATGCCAAGAGGTTGTTTCTTCATATCGCTGGTAGGGAGGACTTCATCCGACTTGAGTTCGGGAATGAGACGCTCAGCCATGCGAGCACGAGCGAAGCGGGCTACCGGGAAGGTCGAGTCGAATAGGCCCCATTGGGACAGCTTCAGGTAAATGGGGTTTTTGAGGAAGACGAGATCCAAGAATGGTATTTGGCCAACCTTTGATGCGTCAGTGGTGGTTCAGGATTGCGAGAGAGGTGACCTACAGGTGCAACATAGAGGAACAGACGGGACAGATATTCAACGATACCCTCGACGTCTTCATTCTTCTCGACGAATCCGTGTCGCTTGCTGTAGGTAATTTCTCCGATCACGTCAAAGGCGTAGAACTGAAGCCAGGTCGTAAAGTCGCACCCCTCGGGCTTTCCAACGAAAAGTTTCTCAGTCTGGTTCAGGAACAACTTGGTGGTGTTGTCGACGAATGGCTCATACTGAACCAGGGCGCTCATGGCGAAGGCCGAGTTGACGCTACGCCTGAATTGGGAATGGAAATCATTATCCGTCGTGCTGAACAAAGATGCCAGACGGTGGCCCTGGACGACTGATTGCTGTACGATGTAAAAGTCGGACTGAAAGATGGGTGCGCATCTCATGTTAGTGATTGATGAATTCCTAGATCCCAATCTCATATCCAGAGATATATCATGGAGATTGACTTGCCTTGACGTAGCCCTTGTTAAGGCCATAGATGGTCTTCAAGACGGCAGGATCCGCAAAGGACAGGGTATTGGGACCGGTTCGGACAATGTCTCCGTGTTTTGCGTGAAGGGCTTGTAGTGTTACTTCTGGGCGTTGTCCATAAACGTCGACGAATCGCCACCAATTTGTCAATGAAGCCAGAAAGGGACCCGGGTACTTGTTCAGGCCCTTGTTGTATCGATTCTTCAAAAGCCAGCCAAGAATCAAGGCTACCAACACCAGTGCCCAGTGTTGAGCCAGCTCACCGAGGAGGGTCTCGATCAGGCCGCCTTTCATGTTGATTGTTTTGAGGCAACTCGAACTCGCGACAATTGTTGAAAAGTGCCGGACGAATGCTTCGGAGTAGCTTGGTTATAGGAATTCGAAAAGAAGACCTGAGAAAAAGAAGGCTCAGGCCCTTATATGGGCTTCTCATCGGCATCTGATGGCAAATCCGGCTTCTCTTCTCAGCCAGTAGAAGATAGGGTTCCTTGTAAAGGCTGCACCCCACGATCTAATTAGTTAGGCCCCGACTATTCTGGGGTAGGAAGGACTTTAATGCCCCACCTGTTTTCGGCAGTTGAACACGGCTTCTGATTCACTCTGGGTTCTCGGTAGGTGAATTAGATGGTGTACTGGCACAAGGTATGAAGTCATTACCATTATACCGGGGGATACACGCCAAAGTGAGGCGTCAAGATTGACCTAGTGTCCCTTATATCAGAGGCCTCTCAATTCCCTTTGAGATTTGCCGACTCCTGGGTCCAAGAGGGACAAGCTCCACCCCCCTCCTCGTCACGTCGGCACACATGACGGCTAATCTCTGATGAAGGGCTGACTAAAGTCATATTGACGGCTGTTTATTTGCCTTGACGTTGGTTTCTTTGGGCTTGTGAAGGCTTTGGGTCTGCGGTTCGGCCCAGCGCGGGTTTGAGCAAAGCAACTTTGGTGTAGATTCCACAGGGCGGGCTTGCCGAAGTGACAAAAAGAAAGGAAATGTACGAATGGTAGCCTTGGTTCGACAGAAGCGGGCGGTTATGTCGTGGAGAGGTGCAATGGGTTTCGGCAGCGCCGGAACAATGATGAATTATACCATACATACGAAATACAGACACCCAACGCCGGAAAGTGAATGATATTCTAGCAAGTATCAAGACCTTGATGATAAACCTAGGGAGCTGAAATGTGACTAGTTGCATGTGGGAGATAAACTCGCAGCGATAAGAGAGTATCGGCTGTTGACGAGTACATATACTACTTGCCCTCCTCCGTTCTCCCCAGGTGCTCGAATTTCCTTGCGCTTCTTTGATTCTCTGAACAGGTCGTGTCAGCGTGCATATAGATGACGATTCTAAATGCATTGGGAGGCATGCCGACCTCCATCACTGCCAACGCTTGGCTCAGCCAGTCGCCTATTGCACTCACAGTACTCATCTTTCAGTTTTAGTATAAAATCCCTCTAGAGGATTGTTCCCCACAGTTGTTTGATCTTGATAATACTATCTCATGATGATTGATACCTTGGCCTCTAGGTTGAGGATAAGACAGTCCATACTCGAGACTAGGTCAGCTCTGCCGTTGCTGCTCCTGGGGCTCGTGGCCTTATTGGACTAGAACATCAGAACAAAGACGTCGATTTGATTGCTTATCGTACCTTAGTAGCAGACTTACCGCCTAACTATGTCGCTGACAAAAGCTTCATGCAACCCTAGCGCCTGAAAATCAGTTCTATTTATCGTTGGGCCTTTGATTCCCTACATAGACAGCCTTCCATAGCTCTCATTGCCCATCACCATGGTCTCAAGATCTCCCAGCTCCTTGATTGCAGGCGTCAGATTCTCACACCCACTCTCCGTAACTAAAACGTTGTCCTCAATCCTTTGAAATATTAGTACTACTCGAACCAAGTACGAGCAAAACGTACCGAACACCGCCTACATCCCAATATCTCTCTAGGATATCTAGGTTGATGAATCTTCTGTGAAATGAGTCCTCAAGATATGCAGCGAGAAGATGTTTCGAAAAGTAGATCTTCCTAGTTAGTTGCCAGACTAAAAGCGAGAAAGGGCCGCAGAGAACTTACCCCAGGTTCAACTGTAACCACACTACCAGCAGGCAAAGTTCCACGGGTCCTCAGGTGTCGAAACAGCTTGTTTGCATCGTCAGGTACAGGATTACCTCCAGTATCGTGAGTATCCAGACCGAGAAAGTGTCCTAGACCATGGGGAAAGAATGCGAGAGTTGTCTGCGCTTCTGAAATAGCAGATTTGCTCCCTTGCAAAATACCAAGTCTCAAAAGGCCATCCAGCGCAATCTCGTGTGCAAGGAGGTGCACATCATCCCAGTTGACCTCAGCCTTGATCATTCCAATGCACCTGGTTTGCATTTCGTACACGATTTGGTAGATTTCTCGTGATTCTTGAGAAAATTCTCCTGAAAGCGGGAACGTTCTCGTCTGCATCCGGGTCAGCATCCTCAGACAATAATACAAGGGGGGGCATGGGAGCGCACAATATCCGAGGAATAGTTACTCCATTCTGCGCCCGCATCGAGGAGGAGATTTTGCTTCCCGGCCAGAGAGGAGTCATTGGCTTCGTAATGGAGTGTCCCTGCTGCTCGTCCTGCCGCCACTATCGGAGGGTATGCCATCTGCTTCGCCCCTCGTGAGACGCAATGGCCGAGAAAAGCAGCTTCTAACTCCATCTCATTTCTGGCCGCCCTGGCATGCTTCATAGCCTCGTGATGGCCTGTGCTAGAGATATAGTTGGCTTTGCGGATCATGGCAATTTCAAATTCGTCTTTCACAACTCGACAGGTTCCGATAATGTCTTTAAGTAAGATGGTGTTGACCTTGTGCGAATGAAGGTTGAATTCGGGCGACAATTGGTCGGCGATTCCATAGATCGCTGTTTCGTGCCCGCCACAGAGGTTGGCAAGCACTTCGTTCAGGGCGGTCGAATGCCGGACTTCATCGACGTCGTACCTCTGTTGCGCCTCAACGATGCTCAGGGGCAGACCCGACCAGACGACCTCCTCGGGGTCAATCGGAGGTATAAAGAGTATAGACTTTTCCAACTCGATATCGTGCAGCAAAAAACAGTCGCTCAAGTTGCATCCTGTAAGATAATAAAAACAGCGGCGTTGACTGCGAGATGTGAGTGCCTGAAACACTTCAAGGACCAGCTTTTACGTACCGAAAGGGCTCAAGGTTGTCACTATCTTCCAGGAACCTTGCTTTGCTGCCTTCGAGATAGATAAAACCACTGGCATGGTTGGTTTTCTCGCGAATGACCTGGGCCACCCTTCGAGTATGCGACTTGGCGGGATATTTGCCCTTCAGAATGTTTTCAAAATCCTCGGCGACCATGACTAGTGGTGCGATAGAGACGTTGATTGATGCTGGTGCAGAAGTCAACCCGAGTTTCTATCGGTTCAGAAAAGTCGACCTTGAGCTTAAAAGGGTTGTGGGATCCAGGGCTGTCGGCCAACTTTGTATCTGCTTTCAGGGTTCGCCGATGGCTACATTCTCGTACGATGGTGCCGTAGCGGCTCATCTCGAGTCAGTTCAAAGAGTTTACTCGGGTGTTGGCCGCCGGCTATGCCGAGAGATAGTAATACCAAGATAATAGCCCAGATAGATCGGCCAACCTAGTTCAAGTTACCCGATTCAGGGGGGGAGTTCTTATGTGGGGGAACGAGCGGGCTAGATAGCTGTATCAATGTCATGTATCTAAGTAGTTTATGGAATACGGCGCACAAAGACGGCGCACCGACTATCGCGGATTGTCTGTAAGACAAAGGGTAACGCTTTTTTTGTGTCGGCTAGTTGTGGCATCTCCGCGATACTAATCATTACGTAGACAAAATTTATCAGGTCTATCTGCATCACCATGCTCAGAACAAGGGTTCGCCGAAGCCGCTAAGAGCTCAAGGCTGGGGAGTCAATGACTCCGCTGCCACCGTTCTTTATGAGCTCAGCAGCCTGGACAAAAAAGGAGTCGATTCGTAGCATCGCTGGTCTTAGCAATAGCCTCGCCCCCATATCATCTGTCGCTCCCAAGTGCTGCAAAGACTGATGAAAACTCTCAAGCAACCGATAAGCTGCAGCAATATCTTGTGGCTCTGTTGCGAGGAGAAATAAATAGATGAGAAAATTACCACATAAAATAAGTTGCGAACGAGCATCTATACTTTTGTCAGATATTCGGTTACTTTTGTTGGCAGGCAGAACTTACGGCGACCCCAAAACCCGATCAGCTCTTCCTCGGTAACGCAGCTCATGAAGGAGGTAAAGGCCTTGAACTCTTCTAGTGCGGTTGCAAACCACTGCCGGAGATTTGAACCAGGTGTAGTCTTTGCAGCCCGCGTCGCTGGGTACATGAGGCCTCGAAACAGGAGCACCTGAGTGGCATAATACGACAGATGGAGAGGGCCTATCGATGGGATGAGTCTTGAAGCGCGTTTGGAGCGGCAAAGCCAAGCTCATACTCACCGTTATGCGTCGAGGATCCAACAGCTAGGCAACTCGGGACCAGACTGGGCCATTCCTTGAGCTTTTCCCAGATTCCTACGAGCTTACTTCGTGACTGCGTTGTTGCACTAACCTGACTGCTGAAAATTAGATCCGACCTTTTCCACAACCGTTTACGTACCAGCTACAGTCGAGGATGCCGCGTAGACTACGGGCGATATTGATCGTTTCTAGAAACCGAGCCGCATCAGATACTCGAAACATAGTATCTTCAGGGTCCACAAGGTGATGCAAGTCCTCGGTAAGGTTCTCATCGAACCGGAGGTCATCTAAATCCGGGGGTGGCGTGTTGAAGGAGTCAGTACCGATATGGGGTGGATTTCCGTGACACACTGCAGAATAACAATCGGTGAGGAACGTCATCCACCACAACCGCCTCCGCAATTTCTTCTCCCATGGAGCAATGTTCCAGCGTCCGGGGTCCTGGTGAAGCCCAATCATCTGGGCACAGGCCGTAGCTTGGGAGGCCAAGATCCACGTCTGTGGGGTTTCCACGCTATCGATCTCCGGGGGCATGATATGCAGGAGAAGAAGGCAGGCCTGTAACTTGAACAGGTTTGGTGCCTCCAGCTCTGGTCGCAAAGCCTTATGAGCTTGGTTAACGAGCTCGTGCTGTTGGAACGGACATGGATCCGTGAGCAATGGGTCTCGACTCCAGAAAACACAGGCCAAGGCATAGACTGCCCCGCGTAAAGATGCGGGGATCTGTTCCTTAGCAGCTGAATACATCCGGAGAAAGCGGCCCTTCGAGACGACTGGCATTACGGGATGGACATGTCTGAAGAACAAGCGGACCAAGGCGGGCCCATGTGGCCACACGATAGACTCGATAGCATCAGACGCCTCCCGCATAGCATCGGTTTTATGTGTAGGAAACTCGTTGAGAAGAAGGAGAAAGTGAACCGGGTGATCATCCGGGTCAGGACCGCCACGGTGGACCTGGACAAAGTTGGCGTCGATTTCATCTTGCTCGCTCAGCAAGACGGACCTAAAGGCATCAAGGAAGTAGGTGTCTTGCTCTGCAGCCAGTCCCATCGAGTGCGCTGTCTTGTCGGCAACGTCTTCGAGGGCAAGTACGGCATCTATTGTGCCGCCTGGGGAAGGGGCATCGAGGTGGGAGTCGAGGCCGATGCCATCGGTCAACGGAGCCGATTGAAGCACGAGACTGTGATGAACCACCGCGGCGGAATCAGACCTATGACGACCACTCTCGCCCGCCGGCTCAGAGGCCGACGGCGAAGCTAATGGTGGCGGAGGCGTAGGAGGGCTCGACACGATGGTCGTCACAGTCTGGTCTTCAGTTTGCTCGATCGCCGAACCGGTGTCAGATGTTGACTGGCATGTCAGCCCTCGGCTCTTGCAGAAGAGGCCTGTTCTTATCAGTCGAAACAACAGAAAACATGGTTGGCGTGGCAAGTCTTACATGGGGGTTCTGTCGTAATGACACAGGCCGTCTTCCTCCTCCGACAAGTGTCGCATGGCCTGTTCTTCCGACTTCTCGGCTGTCGGGCACGGCCGAAATTGCTACGGATGCTGAACTTGCGAGGGGAGTTTAGATCCCTTCCCGATGACTCGCTGCGGTTCTGCATCCTTGGCTGGGACCCCACGGGGGAGTCTGAGGGGGGGGATGGATGATGGTGGAGAGGTTGAGTTGTCGGCGAAGAGAAATCTGGGGGTGGCGGGGAATAAGAAGTTGGCCGAAGGGAGGTAAAGTCGACGGCCGAGCGATATCGGCAAGTCCAGGGCCTCGCCAGGAGATAACGAGTTTGAGCTAGACTCGTAAAGGGGGGGTTCTGGAATGGGGATTCGTGGGGTCACTTCACCATAGCAGGTAAAGCCTCCCTCCAACGGGCAAATTGATCATGGAACAACCAAAGACTCAGGCCGACTCGAATCCAGACATTCTCCATTTGTAGAGAGACTATGAAGTTGACTCACTTACACCGAGCACGATTACATATGGTCTGGCGGCTCGCTCTGGCCCCAGAAATAGATTGGAAAAGAGTAGTTGTCTCAGCTAAACAAGACTGATAATAAGCAAAGTACAAGTATTTAGCTATCAACAGACTACACTATTCAGCTCATCCAATTATTACACAATACAACTAAACAGGCGTGATAGCCGAGTCAGTCCCCTTGCCATCTACATTCGAACCGGCCCTCGAACTGCGATCATCCGGTACATCCGAAGCTTCAGTCACGTCCCAACGCCCATGGTATTGCTGCTGAAGCTCTCTAGCCGAAGGGCTATCCCGCACAAACTGATCGAAGACCTTATCGGGTGCTAGCCAGTGCAGCACAGCATACACTGTCGCGCTGGAGAGCAAGCCGTAGAGATAATTCATGTAGTAAAGCTCAGTTGCTTCGTCGGAAACAGTGATCGACGTATCGACGGCAGCAAGAAAGCCAGGGAGGCAGGGCATAACGCCAGCAACCCACTGTTTCGGTCATCAGTAGCTGTTTTTTTTTTTCATGTAGGGGATGGGGTTCATACAGCCACAGGAGCCCTCCAGTTGGTTCCCTTAGTATACCAGTAAACACTACTGCGCTCACTCGTGTAAAGGTCATCCACGTTAACTTTCTGCTTCGCAACGACTAGGTAGTGCGCGGCCATCATGCCTATCATAGGGGCAAGAAATACACCGTACCCAGAGAGTACGGTGAGAAAAATGGTGGCGGTATTGACAAGGCGCCAAGGGTTGACAATTGGGCTCAGCATGGCAACAATGTACGCCCCTCGCCGGATATTAATGTATCGTGGGAACGTGGATGCCAAGTCCATACCCCCGGAGAGGGCATTTCCCGGGAGATTGCTACCCAGCTGTGAGATGGCGAGGGCGAGGCCTGCGAAGAAGACTGCTGCCCGAGTTCCAGCGCTTTCGTCTTTCTGGAGCAGAGCAACAAAAAGACTGGGTGGGTTCCAAATCGCCTGGCCAAGTCGTTTCTGGGTTGCAGCCGTAACCAGGATGCCGATAACTGAAGCCAGGATGCTGTAGACAGGAAAGGCAAACGCCTGGCCCCAAATCGCATCTCCGGGTCGCCTTGCCAGACGAGCATAGTCATTCTGGTTGAGTATACCTGCGGCGATGGAGCTGACAGTTGACATGATGGCAGAGATCATGAGCCAAACCGTGCTATAGGGGCCCCCAGTAAGAGGGATGGATCCGCCTGAATTGAGGGTATCCCCGAATCCATCTGGACCCATTGTCGCAAGTGCCCAAATGAAGAGGATAACGAAGAAGCCTAAAGTGACCGTACTGGCAAAGTAAAAGAACTTTTGCAAACGATGAGGGCGAATCCAGAGAGCTGGAAGACTGAGAATGCAGAATATGAAATAGCTAAGAAACTGTGCAGACGTCATACCCGTCTCTGTCGGAATAGTGTTGGGGATGCGTTGTTCAAATTTCGGGTCCCAGGAAAGAAGGATGAGATAGATGCATTCGCCGCCAACCCATGACTGAAACCCGTACCTTTGACGTGTCAGTAGGAGTTTCGGGTGATTCAGGTCATGTTAACTCACCAGACTATTGTACAAAAGGTTTGTTAGCACAAAGTCTCAGGGTTAAAATACTGCAAAGATATGCTTACCGAAAGCCAGGAAGATGCGATTCCAGATTACGAACTGGGAACCCCAGATTCCCCAAACGGCTCGACTAAACACGGGGAAACCAACTAGAACAATGAGCATAGGCACCAGTGAAGTATACGGTCCGGGAAAGTATACTGTGATAATATGCTCCAGCGAGCGAGCTCATGATCAGTGAGAGCGTTGCGATGACGTTTCCAATGACAATGGCTAGGAACGTCAGACCCTAAGATAAAACCTCATGAAAACGATGGGGTTCCATACCAATGATAGCCTGCCACCAAGTGAGGCCCAGCGGGATGAGAGCGCTACCTGTGAGATATGTCGCGATATTGCAGTTAATCAGTAACCCTGGCGATGGTTGTCAGTTCCCGCTTAAGTGAGGTGGAATAGATTGCCAAACAGAAATTATGGAAGGTGAGAAATGTCCATGTGCGCCTTTCCGACTGAACGGGCCGAACATCGTCGTTCTAGATGACATATTAGTTAACTTCTTGCAGAGTTTTATCGACTGCCCTTACAATCCAGCGCGAGCCTTGAGGCAACACAAGCCGTTTGCGTAGAGTTGACAATGCCATGGTGATCCTAATTGATGCTCGAGTTTCGAGGTCGAGTGTGATAGGTTGAAATTAATTACAAGCACCTCTGTAAGGTGTTCTGCTGCCTCGAAACTACGAGGTGCGACGCCTTTATGACAGTTTGGCTATCTTCATTTCTTCAGACACGCCGCGTGACGAAAGATTATTGAACTAGTCTTATCTCATGGCAAAGACCGTCGCGAGTCAAAATCCGAGTGAGGACGGGATCGTCGGCCAACTCATAACCCTGCTAAGCAATCTCCATGTCCGCGAAAGGAAGGTTGGTGTAGCGTTACAAGAATTGATTGGATAATGACCCCCGTTTGTTCCCCTTATTTAGGTCCTTGTTTGCGCTAAATTCTGTGGTTCGACTTTATCCATCGGCCAATGTGTCGGCAAACTTGAAGTTCGGCGAATGTGCTATCGGGGAACTGGTTTCTGTTCAGCGAGAGCTTTTCATGAGTCTGGAACGGGTTGCGTCGGAAGCGAACCTCGATTCATCTGATGACATCTGGAGTACATAAAGCACTTCAGAAACAACGTCCGGCTTAGAAACAACTAAATACCAATATTATTTCACCATCCAACAAGATGTCTTTGTATCGCATTGGAGTCGACGTTGGTGGAACCAACACGGATGCTGCAATCCTCGACATTCGGGCATCTAAAAGCCCTGGCCGCGGTGTCCTGGCTTCTCACAAGGCTTCAACCACAAAGGATATCACCAGTGGCATCGAGCTGGCCATCCAGGCAGTTCTCCGGGACTCCAAAGTCGACCAAAGTCGTGTGCTAAGCGTCACAATTGGGACTACACACTTCATAAACGCCCTCGTCGAAGCTGATGCGAGAAGGCTGGATCGTGTCGCCGTCGCCCGGTTGTGCGGCCCCTTTACCCGACAAATCCCCCCCTTTTCGGATTTCCCTGTTGGCCTTCGCAGCATTCTTGACGGAGGATGTTACTATCTTGACGGAGGCCTTGAGATTGATGGCCGCCAAATTGCACCACTCAACCCTGAACAGATCCGACAAGCCGCTCGGGACATTGTCGCCTCTGGCGTCAGGTCTGTGGCATTGGTAGGGGTCTTTTCCCCCCTTGATCATGAAGGGCTGCATGAAGAAGAGTGCCGAAGAATCCTCCTCCAAGAAGCCCCCGAGCTGCAAGTCGTCTGCTCCCATGACATTGGCCCAACTGGCTTCCTAGAGCGAGAAAATGCCACCATTCTCAACGCAGCCATCCTCAGAACCGGACACCGGGTTAAGCGTGGTTTCAAGCGTGCCATGGCTCGCCTCCAGCTCTCCTGTCCACTCTACCTATCCCAGAATGATGGCACGCTGATCGATGCCGACACGGCAGCGGAATACCCCATCAAAACTTTCGCCAGCGGACCGACGAACAGCATGACGGGCGCTGCTTTTCTCGCCGGGATCGACCACAAGAAGCAAGTTGGCACCGCTTCCGAGGAGGATGCACCCGAACCCCAAGTTCTTGTTGTCGACATAGGAGGGACCACGACCGATGTGTGCGCCCTACTTCCCTCGGGCTTCCCTCGTCAAGCCCCTGGGTTTGTCGAAGTAGGAGGAGTACGCACCGCGTTTTCCATGCCTGAAGTTGTGTCCATTGGCCTGGGCGGCGGGAGCAAGGTTCAAGTCGACCCCGTTTCAGGCAAGGTCACGGTCGGGCCGGCCTCCGTTGGGCACTGCATTCAACAAGAAGCAAAGGTATTTGGTGGTCAGACGCTCACGGCGAGTGATGTCGTTGTGGGGATGGGCAAGGCGGACCTTGGAGACGCGGCACTGGTTCAGGATGTTCCGAGACCCCTTATCCAGAGCGCGCAGGAGGAAATCAAGAAGATGCTCGAAGGAGTAATCGAGCAGATGAAGGTCTCTTCAGCCCCTGTTCATGTCCTCCTCGTTGGGGGTGGCTCCCTTCTCGTTACTCAAGAGCTTGACGGCGTCGACAAGTGCATCCAGCCGATCCACCAGGGCGCCGCGAACGCCGTTGGCGCTGCAATAGCCAAGGTTTCTGGCGACGTTGACATTGTCGAGATTCTGGAAGGCCGGTCTGAGAAAGCGGTCCTGGAAACAGCTTGTGCCAAAGCTATTGACCTAGCGGTACAGAAAGGAGCAGCGCGAGAAGCCGTTCAGATCGTTGAAGTCAACAAGATGCCACTTCAGTATATGCACAACGGCGCCATTCGAATTCAGATTAGAGCCGTCGGCCACCTCGCAATCCCCAACGAGTTGACACCTCCCTCGTCTCCCCCCGTTTCCGCCAAGGAAGAGTGCGAGGAGGATGAAGGTCAAAAGACCGGCGTTCCCAACGCCCTTGAGTCAACAATCAAGCCCTCCCTTGAAATTGACCTGGAGGCATACCGACCGGAAGTTCGGGATGGTGTTTGGTACGTCTCAGAGGTCGACCTAGAAATGATTGCGACAGGATGTGGAGTTCTTGGAACTGGAGGAGGCGGCCCAACGCACCACGAGTATCTCAAGAGCTTGCATGCGCTGCGATCTAGCGAACAGGGCGAGATGAGGATCGTCTCACCAAAATCGCTCAAGGACACTGACACCATCTTCTTTGGTTCATGGTACGGTAGCCCAAGCGTGATCAATGAGCGCATCGCTGGAGGCAACGAGATTGCAGCGGGCATCACCGCCATCAAGAAAGTCCTCGGGCACAAGTCCATCGACGGTATTTTATGTGACGAAATGTGAGTCGTCCAAGCTTCCAAAGAAACCTAATCTGACCAATTAGTGGCGGTGGAAATGGAATGAGCGTATTCCCATCTGGTGTGCACTTTGACATCCCAGTTGTTGATGGTGATGCCATGGGCAGGGCGTATCCCACCATGTATCACGGTTAGTTTATCATGCAACATCGAGCCGGTGGTTCTTTCTAATGTATCCCCAGCGACTTTCAGTGTATACGGCCATTCTTTGGTTCCTTGCGTGCTGTCGGATGCACGAGGCAACACTTCCCTCATCATGGTAAGAGAATCCAACGGCCTCTGAGCGAGCTCCAGCTAACCACCAAAGAACACGGACTCGCCGGTGCGACTCGAAAGTATCCTTCGAACGACAGCCATCGAACTTGGCCTAGGGTGCGCAGTGTGCGCCAACCCGTTGCCGGGCTCTGCAATCAAATCCCACGGCGTGCCCAATACCATGTCCCTTGCATGGTATCTCGGACGGGCTGTCCACCTTGCCAGACGAAAGAAGACAAACTATGTGGATGCCATTGTAAGTTCCTCTTTGCGGCCCCGATTCTCTTTGTCTAACTAGGCGACCAGTTCAACGTCTGCGCCGGTAAGTTGCTCTTCTCGGGCAAAATCATCGACGTGCGTCGATATATCGGTGGTGGATACACGATGGGGACAGTCATCATCGGACCTCTCGGTGATGAAGACCGCGAGTCCTCCGTCGGTGAGCAGTCTGTCCCAAGCGACGGCCACATGACTATTCCATTCCAAAACGAGTACCTATACGCTGCTCTGAGCGACTCTGTAGGTTCTGAAGAGTCTCAGAAGGTCGTCTGTACCGTTCCGGACCTCATCTCTATCCTCGGCCAGGATGGTGAAGCGATTGGCTCTCAAGACTTGCGTTATGGGCTGCGAGTGAACGTTATTGCGCTGCCAGCCCATCCTTTATGGAAGACAGAGAAGGGAATCAAGGTTGGCGGCCCCGAGGGGTTCGGGCTAAACATGCCAGTTGTGGGTGTTGATAATGACTTCACTGAGGCCCGCAGTGTCATTGATGAATTCGGGGCATAGGCGAGAGCAAGGAGCATGCTAGACAGCACTAGATAAATCCAGGTTGATAAAATTCTTGCGTATATGATGCTCTTGCCTGACTGGTCAGATATCGTGAAGGCATCAATGGAAGTGTGGTAACTAACATGGAGAGGTGGAGCAGCTGGTCTTGTCTTGTCCTAGGTGTCACCTGACCGCTTATGTCATCGAGAAGCTCTTCATCCCACATTCTGGCAGACAGGTCCTGAGGTACCTATGTAGGGTAGGGTGGTCGCGTGACCATCGCGTGACCCTCCCTGGGTTTGATTACGAAGCAGACTCAGGACAATTAGTTCTGGAAAGGAAAAAGAAACCGGGGGCTAGATGGATAGAGGGGGGGGAAGGTCGCGATAGACATTAAAGGATAGGAAAAATATGACTACCTTATCCTAACAATTGAAGCGAATGGGAAAATGTGAAGCTGTGAAATACCGATGTTGACCGATGATCGTCGGGCACTTCCTCGACCGATTGTTGGCCTAGGCTCACTGGGCTCATTGATGAGTAATGACAAGTCACCAGGCCATGTCCTTTTTGTCAACGCGGGCGGGGTCTCATCAACTCTCAACTCATTCACTCATCAACACACCATCCGCAAGTTGGAAGATTCAGCGTACATGTCGCAATGGGCGCTAAAACATCCGAAGACCATCCTCCTAATGGAAATGGTATGCAAAACACGCCGCCCATCCATCTCAAATTCTCTCGTGTGCTGACCGGCGACAGGCGGCAAACCACCCTCAGCCAACCTTCGCTCCGCCGGCGGACAGCCCCGTGGTGCGCACCTGTCCCGCGATGGGGACGGTAGCCTCGGAGACAAAGGGGGCGACGATGATGATGACGACGACGATGATGATGCTAGCCCCTTGCCGTTGACAGTGAACAATGACCAAAAGAAAAGGAAGAGAAAGCCAAAGAAGAAGAAGAAGAAGGCTGCCACGAAGCAGTCATCGCCCCCGAGGGTGCCGCTGAGCAACCTCTTTTCTTCTGGAGAGTATCCGGTCGGCGAGCTTGTCGAGTATGCCGAGGATATCAACACCGCTCGAACCACGGCTGCTGAGCTTCGCCATCTCGGTCGTCGACACCTGGAAGACCCAGCAATTCTGAATGACTATCGGAAGGCAGCAGAAGTGCACCGCCAAGTCCGACATTGGGTTCAAGAAACTGTGAAACCTGGCCAGACTCTCAGGGAAATCGCGACGGGAATCGAGGATGGCGTGCGAGCGCTCCTTGGCAACCCTGGACTTGAGCCGGGAGACTCCCTCAAATCTGGCATGGGGTTTCCGACTGGCCTCTGTCTCAACCATCAAGTCGCGCATTACACGCCCAATCCAGGCCAGAAAGATGTTGTGCTGCAATATCAAGACACGATGAAGGTTGACTTTGGCGTGCATATCAATGGTTGGATTGTCGACAGTGCCTTTACCATGGCCTTTGACCCCACGTACGACAACCTCCTAGCTGGAGTCAAGGATGCGACGAATACTGGCATCAAGGTGAGCGTTGTATAGCTTCGATTCTTAGCCGCAGACTGCATGATCTGACATTCCCATAGACTGCTGGAATTGACGTCCGTATCTGCGACGTCAGCGCTGCGATTCAGGAGGCCATGGAAAGCTACGAAGTCGAAATCGGCGGGAAGACCTATCCAGTGAAGCCAGTGCGTAGCCTCTGCGCACACAACATCGATCAGTACCGTATCCATGGTGGAAAGTCGATCCCCTTCATCAAGAACTCGGATCAGACCAAGATGGAGGAAGGAGAAATCTTTGCCATTGAAACATTTGGAACAACGGGCTGCGCCAGGACACACGACGATGTCAGTGGTGTCCATTCTATACTCTTGATGGTACAAAGCAGTGCTGACAACTCTGGACTAGGTCGGCATTTATGGCTACGGGTTGCAGCCTCATGCCCCGAAGCAGGTGTCCTTGCCTTTTGCCTCCGCGAACCGCCTGTACAAGACGATCAAAGAGAACTTTGGCACCATTGTTTTCTGCCGTCGCTACCTTGAACGTCTTGGCGTGGAGCGGTACTTGGCCGGCGTAAGCTTTTCCATTGCCCCTATTCGAAAGAAACATACTGACCAATTGAAAGTTGAATTGCCTGGTTTCGAACGGCATCCTCGAGGCGTATGAGCCGCTTGCGGATATCAAGGGATCGTATTCCGCGCAGTTCGAACATGTACGTGTAACGGAGTATTCAATTCAATATGCGACCCCAGACACAACTAACTTGTCTAGACGATCTTGCTCCGGGAATCGACAAAGGAAATTCTGAGTCGAGGAAGTGACTACTGATCAAGCCAATTGTTTGTTCAGACGGGAGATTGCCAGAATGATTTCCCGCTAAACTTGTTTTTTTTTTGTCGCACCCAGCACATCTTCTGGGGTGGCTTCAACACCACCATCTGAGAAGGCACTTCTGTGCCGCCACGCCGCTGCTTCAACACTGCTTCGGCATAGTCATATGGTCTTCATTATGACTGCGTTACATTCAACACACCTATTCAATAGCTTTAGTTAAAGTATCTTTCAACCTTGTTGCTCTTAAAAAGTGCCGATCAGTGTGAAGTGATGATGCCTGCCCTCGCATTAGTTCCCGCTCCTTTATTTCATTTCCAGTCCACACCTCCCTGGCGGCCCACCCAACTCATTCAAGATCCTACTGCTAATCAACGCATCTCCTGAGCATTGATTATTCCCTATGGAGAAAGGCGGCAAAGGAGTTTGTTGGCAAACTCCGCAAGCATCCACTCCTGGACCCTCAGATTCTTGCCCCGTCTCGACGCTAACCTTGCGACAGGACAGTTCACTGGATCTCGTTGCACGCCAAGGCTACTCTGCGTGAGACTATTAACTTGACTATCTACATAATATGAACTTGGCGAGGAAGATTTAGCTTCATTGTCTTGGTATTTCCTTTAATGTCCTGAACACACAAGTCAATAAAGGTTCAGTGGTTCGTCCTCCTGGTCTATCACTGTCACTCCTACCCTTTCGTGAGAGCCATCGCTCGATCCAACTATCGTCTCTCGTTCATTTGACGTCACATTCATTCGCGATGCACTCTCCGTCCTTGTTGTCTCTGGCCTTTGGCCTTCTTGGGGCCGGCCCTGCTCTTGCAGGTCTATGCCAGCCTCGAAGCTCGGGTGAGTCTTCACTGTCGCACTCAAGGGGCTTTTGCTGATATCAACCTACGCAGTCTCGTCCTCCCTACCGATCTCTTCAACGTCCCTCAGTTTGGCTTCATCCACCGATTCAGCCCTGTCGACATCATCCTCCGAGCCAGCAACCGTCGCAACTCTGTCATCTACGGACTCGGCTGCGACGTCGTCAGTCACGTCGGCCGATGCGAGCACTTTTTCGACATCCTTGACATATGCGGCATCGATCACAGACACATCCTCTTCAGCAGACACGTCATCGTCAGCGGATCTGTCATCTTCAACGGACATTCCATCTTCCTCAACCGGCCCATCTTCCACCACTTCGACCTCATCAGCCCCCAGCGCTCCTCCCACCTTCAACCTTGTCGCCGGCGGTGGTATCACACCCAACTCGGTCCTCAGGGGTGCGCCAACCATTCCGAATACACTCGTTCTTTTTGAACCTCTCTTTCCCAACACATCACCTATCCCCTTGTTGTTCCAGCCCGGTACTGGCCGCATGGCCACCAGCGGTGGTATCTATTTGTGCATTCGTTTCCAAAATAGTTACGCATCGGCCGGACAGCTCTTGCTTTGCGCCGACGATTCAAGGTCCGACACCGAGTATGTCACTTGTCTCCCAACAGCCAGCGGCAAGCTTGAGTGCTCTGCACCGGCTGGGGAATGCACCACAGTTCGCAGCCCGTTACCGGCTGACGTATGCACACGAACGGGAGGCACCTTCACTCAGTTTTACACTCTTTTCTCTTCGAGTAATGGATATTACCTCCGTCTAGGCAAGCCTGATTTGGTCGGTACCCCTGGGGCGTCTGGCTACCAAGCTGTAGACATGATCGCTAGGGAGGTCTGAGGCGCGATATTTATTACACATTTATTACACTATCCATCTTGAACTTGATAATCTTTTAAATACTTGTATTATTCTTAGGGGAGGATCATCTATCATCAACCATTTGCTCTTACTCCTGTAACTCTGGTCAATTCTATTACACCGATCTCACCCTTGTTTACATGGAAGAGTCGGGGGTTGCACACTGCCATTGTCCTCTGATGACTGCTGCATTCGGTACGGGCTAAGTAATTATAGCTTTCTTGAATTCAGGGACTGAACCCAAGTCATCCACAACTACCGAGTACGCATGTAGGAGATGCCCAAACCTGGCTAGCTATAAGCCAGCGGATGTTTGACCGAGGGTGGGCGTGGCGACAGAGATAGGTATCCCTGAGCATCATACCTATCGTCTAGTTCTGCCAGCGGAGGAGCAAACACTCGTTGTTGTTGCCAGTCCAAGGAGCAAAGCATCCCGCAGGTCCCCGCCTAGGGTAGCATTCGCAACACCTACCGATAGCAATGCCTCGGGAGGTCCCGAACCTCCGCTGCCAGAACCCCCCCTCCTTAGTTCAAAACCATAACTTCGAGGAATGACTCGCATCAACAAAGATGTTTCCGGCAGCACCCCATCTGCGAAAATGCTCCTCTTTTCTTTTTCAAACCCTCAATGCTGAGGTTCTAGCAGCTCTGTTTCCAAGCTGGAAAGACACCACTGGCACCGTATCTGACAGACAAAGACTCTATCTCCAATAGTAAGAGACCCCGGCTTGATCTTCTGGCGAATTCCCATCCTTAAATCTCTTTCCCCAAAGCTAATAATCAAACAGAAAAGGGCACAATGGCGCATCATCAACAGTTGGCTCAGACAGAGACAGAGCACCATCTCTTCCCAGACAAGCATGGCTACGACCAACTGGGAAGATCAGAGAGGGGATCTACTCAGGAAGAGACCCTCGATATCATAGATGCCACCAAAATCACCCGCAAGATCGACCTTCGCATCCTTCCACTGCTTATTTTTCTGTACACTTTAACCTTTTTAGATCGTGTGAATATTGGAAACGCAAGACTGTGGAATCTCGAACGGGACCTCAACATGACCGGCAATCAGTACAACCTCGTCGTGATGAGTTAGTCTTCTCCAGTCCCAAGCTTGAAAGGCAACTGCTGATGGACCAGTCTTCTATATCCCATATATCTTGTTAGAGATCCCCTCAAACATGATTCTCACTCGCGTCCAGCCGCGCTATTATATTTCCTTCCTCGTAATGGGATGGGGTTGTAGGCAACTCTTCAATCTCCCTGTTTCTGCTCCGCTGACATCTTTTGCTGCAGTGGCGGTCACTTTTGCTGGCTTCTGCACATCCTTTGGGGGGTTAATGACTGCCCGCGTGTTTGTCGGGATCTTCGAGGCTGGCATGTTCCCAGGCTGTCTGTTCCTCATTGGTTCTTGGTACCGTCGACACCAGCTTCTGACCCGTATGGCCTGGTTCATGGTCTCCAACGACATTGCGGGGACCATATCGGGGCTTCTTGGTGCTGGTTTGGGTTCTCTGGACGGCACCGGCGGCTATTCGGGCTGGTCATGGATCCTATTCATCGAGGGCGCAATGACCTGCTGCGCCGCTGTCTTGGCCTTCTTCTTCCTCCAGCCATTTCCGCACGAGGCTATGTTCCTGAAGCCAGAGGAGAAGGCCTGGTTGTTGCGGACGCTTGCGGCAGACTCTCAGAAGAACAACAGCAAGCACGAGAAGATGACAGCCAGAGGCGCACTCCATGCGCTCAAAGACTGGAAAGTCCTTACAGGCGGTGTCTTATACCTCGCTGTATGCGTGACAGCGTACTCCATCAGCGTTTTCACGCCGACCATCCTTCAAACCTTTGGATGGGACAACCTAAAGTCCAACCTGCTCACGGCGCCTATCCGCATTGTCTCTGGTATAGTGTCTGTCTTAATCGGTATGCTCTCTGATAAACTCAAGAGGCGAGGCTCATTCTGCATCGGTGGCTTCCTATTCAGCATCATGGGGCTTCTGCTGGTGATGCTTCTTCGCAATGGAAACCTACGATACATGGGTCTATATTTTTCGGCAGTTGGCATATATGTCTGCCAGCCTCTGGTAGTTGCCTGGTGGTAAGCAGAGAAGCCCAACTGATTGTGCAGTACACACGCAGCTAACGTCACTATCCAGTGTGAACCAAGTCGTAGGCAACGTCAAGCGAGGAACTGTCACCGCCTTTAGCGTCAGCTGCGGACAAGTGGGCGGCATCATCTCCGCTCTAGTGTTCCCCAAGAAAGACGAGCCGTACTATGTCCCAGGCATCTCTGTCTGTATTGCGTTCCAAGTGGTCGGCATCCTTGCGGCTGCCAATATGTGGGCGTGTTGCCGATGGGAGAATAAACAACGCGAGAAGGGAAAACGCGACTACCGCTGGGAACTATCTCAAGAAGAAAGGGACAAGCTTGGAGAAATGCATCCCGATTTCCGGTACACTACCTGAACTGGCGTCTCGGCTGAGTCAACCGCTTGCAAAGAATGCTGTTCTATTATCCGTTGCAATTTCTATGCCCAGGGTTGGTTCAATAGCTTTGATATCAGAAAATATTATAGTTGACATCCAGCCACAGAGTGCTCCAACTCCTTAGTGTAGGAGTTTAGAAACTTGACTTTTATTGGCGATTCATTTGCCTTGATTTGGATAAGAAAAGCTAACATATTTAAAGCATAGTGGATGTTGACTCTTCGCTAACTTCTGTAAGTAGGTTTTGAAATTGGGTGGTTTCTTGATTGAGCTGATTCATTTGATATAAATATATAAGCAAACTCCATTCAAGCAGACAGAATGTGACTTGCCACATCATTAATCTACCATCCGATTGGTGCATCATATAGCACACGGGAATTATTTGCCCCGTCCCCGAATTTCGAAGGCTGCAAAACAAGTCAGAAAGGCTCTGGATTGATTGCTCATTGTTTCACATCTGCATCTGCAAACATGGCACAACGCGTTTTCATTTTCTGCCGGTCAAACCATGATCCCATGACAGTAGGGAACCTTGCTTGCGAAACTCTCCTCGGGCGAAAGTACACACATGAGAAGGATTACATACGATGGGCTGGGAATTTCGAGAACACACAACACCCCACGAAGTGCCATGTCTTGATTGACTGTTCAGTCGACGATCTTGACCCGGACACAAAGATTCCTCTATTATGTTACAAAGCAAGCTCGAGTGGCGATCAGATGTAAGAGGAAACTGCCCGGTCACTCCCAGATAGCTAAAGAGTAAGAACAGAATCATCTCTCCATTTGATGCATCCCCGATGCTATATAAACGTCTTGAAACCGACTATGCCTGGGGTAGACGTGGTCCCCCTTAGTCTAGCAAGGTGTATCAAGAAGAGTCAAGTAACGATCGACTTATCAAGACATGCCACGGCCAAAGCTGGTGGTTCTAGTGATGAGTTAGCAGTTTGGGGAATCAATTGTGCTAGCGACAGGAGGCTAGAGGCGACGACTCGGAGGTCAACTTGTGCTTGGCCACGCTTTAGTGAAGCATCTAATCCCATTAAATAAAGAGCCAAGTCAGGAGATATCTATCCCTTACCAAGGATATTGAAGCGTACATAGACTCCTCGATTATCCAATTCCCCCGTGTGCACCAAAGCCCGCCCACAACATCTCCATATCAGACCATTCCGGGACAGGCATGTCATGATTTCCCATGAACGTTGTCATAGAGCCTTCGGCTGGCCCGAATGTAGACAGAGGCAAAATATCCAGGAACCCATCCATCGATCCCATCCCCATTGCATGGCCGTGATTCGGTGGGAAGTGTTCCGAGGTGCTCAGCGGGCCGTGAGTCGCATCATTGCCCCTTGAAAAGGCCTGGGGAGGTAAATCGGTTATTATTTGCCGCTCCTTCGGGTTATTGACGCATTCAGAAAAGGCGTCAACGACCTGGGCGAAACGCTTCATTGATCCTGCTTTATCTGTGTGGTTTATCACGTCACGTATAGTTGACACAAGATTCCGGATTTGGGCCTGTACAGTCGGCTCTTCATCCTGGGGAGCATCCCTTGAGCTTGAGCTCGAGTGTGAGGGCAGCAACCTTAGGATGAGTATCATGGCTGCACAATAGGCGTAGAAGATATCCAGGCCAGACAACCCGTTGACAACATCAAAGAAGTCGAGAAGAACGACAAGATAGCTCAACTGACATGCATGCTTGACACACATGGACGCGTGAGGGGATATGCTAGGTTTAGAGTCATTGGCGTTTCTTTTTCTCAGCATTTCCATGTCGTGGAGGAGGACTGGCCGTGTCGCCACGATGGCGATGTAGTGAAACTGAATGTGGAGGAGGAGAACAGCGCGGAGTTGTGCTCGGGTTTTCCAGGCCAGCGACACCTTGAGCTCCTCTATTTCCATGACGTCCCCATCCTCGGCAGATGTTTGCCCGGATCCAGGACTCTTAACGCAAGGTAGATTGAATCCGGGCGCTTGAGCAATATCCCTCTTCCAGGCCTGCAGAGCGCCTATAATCTCTTCAATAGTCGGCGCCGATGTATTTCTACTCTGCCCAACATGCACCAGACGCGTGCGAGCGAGGATGCCTTGAAGTCTGATAGACCAAGAAACAAGTTTGGCGTCGGTGCCTATGCCTCCGTCCACAAACCCTTCTCTCGGAGGGACAATCTCTACATCAACCTCTTGCAAACCGCTCGGGCGACCCAGACTGGAGGCGAGGAATTGCTCGAAGGAGTAGAGCGTGCAGAACACCCACTTCCTGACCTCTCTCTCGAGCGGTCGGAATGAGGAGCTCATATCAGATCGATGGAGGCCGAGGGCGAAGGAGATACGCGTTGCGGTGCCTACCATGTTCCAGGCCGCATTTCGTTCGTTATTATTATGTAAAAAGAGGGCCAAAAGCAGTAACACTCGGATGTTGGTGAGAGAGCATTTCGAGATGAACTGCGAAAGCAGGCCTCTGGTGGCAGATACCGACCTGCGACGAAGTCCGGCATGGTCGACATTGGGGATGCTGCGGTTAGCGATGGAGCCAAAGACGACTATCATATGTAGACAGCCAATCCAGCCCCAGTCTGGGAGAGGACGCTGACGGGATTGAGCCAGCATAGAGAGCCGCCGAGCTTGGACAACGTAGAGCTCATACTCATCCTCAAAGGAAGCTCGGTGGAAGAGTGGAAAGTCATCATGGACATTCTTGAAGTAGGAGTGAATCAACTGCTCTAGGACGTCGTTGGGCGGAAACTGTCGCAACACCTCGTCCATGTCCGCAGTCGGAAGACGGGTGAAGTCCCGGGCAATCGTCGAGGTCATTGAACTTGGCGAAGGGCCATCTTGGGGAGTTGGCTCGGTAGAATCAGGCTGCGCAATGGCATATTCTGCTTCGTCATTGGCCTCGAGGGCCTGTGCGGTGTCGTCGAGCGTGAAGTTGGGGGCGGGGTGAGGAGGAGATTGGTGCGCGGTGTTGTTGGTGTTGACTAGTTTTCGGAGCTGGTTCAAGAAGTTCAGGGTCCCCGATGGACCTATGTAATGCTCGCGACCCGATGTGTCTTTGATCAAAGACGCCTGGGGCTCTTCACTCTGTGACACGGTACCATTCGGGAAACTAGGGGCTTGAGGAGCATCCCCGCTGGAAGAAGAGGCTTGCTGGCCAGTCACACGTACCAGCTCCTCAATCTTGACGGGTGGTCGGTCGGGATCTGACAGATCAGGCATTTTGTAGCCCATCTGTTGCCCGAGTTGCTCCAAGTCTGCAGCAGTATCGGTCGTCGCATTTGGAAAGGCGCCCTTGACGATGGCCTCGAGACAACGGTATCTGGCGCCTGTCAACCTGCGAACACGACGTATGTAGAGTAGGAGATAGGGGGAGCAAACCTACCTATCACTTAGATCATCTAAACTACCATAGAATCTGGTCTTTCGCGGAATCGTATATGAGCATGCCACATTGTGTTCAAGGCATGTCACACAGCCATCGCCAGATGGTGATGGGACACACTTGCATCGGCGCTGACCAGTCAATTGTCATCTCTTTGTAAGGGTCATGAATAGAGTGGCACATTATTATTATCACGCCCTCTACTCCGGAGCGAACATCCATAGCTACTTACCTTGCGACAACGATCACAGCTTTGGGCGTTTCGCTTGCGGAATTCGTCCGGGATACGACGAAGTCGACGCTTGGCTGCAGCCGACGACTCAGACATTGGGGGTTGGTTGATCAAGAGATGATGGCACGAGGAAGGGACGAATCGTTGTTTCCCATTCTACAGAGTAGATACCTACCTATCCAGCAACTGATACTCCTCCCTCCAGCATCATCAACTCCAATGGTGATGGTGGGGAACGCGGGCCGGAGGGGTCCGGGGCGGGGTAAATATCGCCACCGGAATCATGCTTCCGAATGCCTCCGCCTCCCGGGATGATGCGGGGGAAACTCATCGGGTCATTAGCGCTCATCAAGTCCCTCCCTCTTTCCTTTCCTTCCCATAATAATGATTCTTCAACGCGTCATCAACTCCAACATTCTCCGACCCCGCTACACTAACCCCATTCGTTTCATCGGGAATACCCTCACCAGAATGGCCAGCACATTCACACTCCCCGATTCCCGGACCCTGTCGTACGCGCTGGACGCGGCGCCTGAGGGTGGACCAATCGTCATTCTCTCCAACTCCTTGTGCACGCCGCATGGGCTTTGGGACCATGTCGTCAAGATACTCAACCAGAATGGATTCCGCACGCTGCGATACGACCAGCCCGGGCATGGTGGCTCATCTGCCCCGGCCGGACTCGATTCGACATTCGATTCCATGGCCGAGGATGTGAACCATCTCTTGAAATCTCTCGATATCAGCAAGCTCCACGCATGGATCGGTGTATCTATGGGCGCCTCAGCAGGCATCTACTTCACTACCAAGTTCCCAAACGTCGTCAGCAAGCTCGCCATCTGTGACACCATCTCAGCTTCGCCCGTCAACGCCGGCGTTGAGGACCTCTTCGGCGCACGTGTTGCCGCAGCTCGGGAGGCCGGCAATCTCGAGGCCACGACGCAGGGGACGCTGGAGCGCTGGCTTGGCAAGGATTGGTTGGAACAGAACCCCGAGGAGACGAGTCGAATGCGATCCGTCATGGCCGGAACGACTGTTGACGGATTCGAGACGTGTTGCCATGCCTTGAGCAGCAAGACTTTTGATCTGCGTCCTCTCTTCGGCAAGGTCGGCGCCTCGGTCGATGATGCGGTCTGTATCGTTGGTGAGAAAGATGCAAACCTTCCCCAAACCATGGCCGAGATGAGAGCCGAGATAGAGGAAGGGTTCAAGGCTGCGGGCAAAGACAAGTCGGTTGACCTAGTCGTCATCAAGAACGCAGGACATGTGTGCTTCATCGATGGGTTGGACCAGTTCAAGAAGGTGGTTCTAGATTGGCTCAAGGCATAAAGTGAGCGCTCATGGCTGCAGACAGACCAAAACTAGTTAACAGATAAAGAAAGGCAAGACTTGTACCGCCACATTCAGGGCATTCTCAAGTTTTACATCTTTTATCGTTGTGGACATGTGAGGCAGTTATTTCTAGACTTTGGATCGAGTCAAACCGCCCATTTGATGAAAGACCAGAGCTAAGGAGTTCAAACACGTCAACTGCCTGACTTGGACTTGAGGCTAGCACAGTGACTACATATGAAATTGTTTTTAGAAGAATTCACCTTCATCTGCTGGCACTCAAGGACTTAACTAGTAACAGATCTCTATTTTGACGTTACATGCCATTGTGTCCTCATATCTTCTATATAAGACCAGATGAATTTAGTGCAAAAAATAGAATACCTCACCCAAATATTGTTTGATATTCTCATCCTCAAAAACCTATACCCCCGTCTCGGTTGAGGCTTGGTCCTCCTCAACCTTGGACTCAACTGTCGGTTTTCGCTCGATTTTCCGCAAAATTCTGGCCGGGTTTCCTGCCACGACGTGATATGCCGGCACATCCTATAAAAAAATAGTTAACTCCAAATATCCCGGAGGCACTGTATAAGATTCATGCTTACCTTGGTGACAACGCTTCCCGCTCCGACCGTGGATCCGTTGCCAATAGTCACGCCTGGCAGGATGACAACATTTCCAGCTATCCAGCAATCTTCACCAATGTAAATATCAGCACCCATCTCTGGCCCGTTGGTTCCGTTGCGTAGATCCGGGTCAACGGGGTGGGTGCCGCTGTAGAACGATACGTTTGGGCCGACAAGAGTCCGCGAGCCGATGAAGATAGGACAGGTATCGACAAAGGTAGCGTTGTAGTTAATAAAGACGTTACTCCCGACCTTTACATTGGTACCATAGTCCATCCTGATAGGTCGCTCGACCCAAGGATATTCATGCAAGACGGCGTCATCTTCCTCCTCCGTTGCTGGCTGTGGTGGGAGGGGCTTGTCGCTATTGGTTATTCTACTTCTCTGTCAGTTCAACGATCAGGAGACTGCAACCGCGTCATCAAGCGTAGAGAAACGGCTTTCTCACTCTTTCCAGAACTCCGCAATCTCTCGACGACTCAGCTCTCCCGCTGCGTTGAGCCGGCCAATAGCGAGACTACACCGCCGACGAGCAGCGACGAGTTGTGGAGTGAAGGCATAGTAGAGCTCACCCTGCCGCATACGGGCAAGGTTTTCTTCCTCATTAATGTCGAGCAACATGGCGATACGGGTTATGGTCTTGGGCGTGAAGCAGGAAAACTAGTCAGCGGGGATCTAGGGTGATGGTGAGATGTTTGGAGGAAGAGAGCTTTCTCTCAGGCGTGGCTGTGATCACTAAATCCCCCCCACAACCCCCACATTATTGACAAAAGGGCGCGCCTGGCTGAACGTGACTCTCTCTGAGCTTGAGTGATAGTGGTCGTTTTCCTACAAGTCGAAGCATCCCGCAGCGAGATTTGGCATATTGTTAATTCGAGTTTGGCGCTGGCAAAGACTCCAACGGGACATTAACGGGTGTTTTGATAACCAGAAGTCCCGAATAATTCATGGTCCAACAACCTAGTTTTGGGCGGATCTGTGAAGCGTTGGAAGCTAGGTCTAGTTTACTTATCTAGGGTGGGCGATAAATAAGCACCTCTGGCAAGCGATACTAATGAATAGCAGTTACTGATTTCATGTATAAGATACGAACTTTTGTTGACTACCAAGAGGTTTTTTGGGAGATGGTTTGCAATATGCAGTACATAGTATAGTATAGGTATGCCTCAGCAGATATAAGAGAAGGGAGGTAATTTATTGACACCACCAATGACTACCCGGAGGTAAATGAGTGGAGAGTTTTCGGGGCCGGCGGAATTGGATGATCAGACACGTCACTCGAGATGCTGGGGGCAGGTTTGTAGTCAGACCGGGGGAAGAAACCATCCGAATAGGAAGAGTCGGCAAAGAATCTCCCGTTGAAGATAACACGTAGTTACCGATGTGCAGGCGAACATGGTAATAAATCAAGGTCATGTTACATTCTTTGGTTCAGTTCCTAATTATCATGACAAAATCAGTTGACGGGACCACTCCCGTCAACCTTCCGGGTATCCCATCACGCTTATCCATTATCAATCTCTTGCTACAGCGCCAGTGCAATCCATTGCCCGATATTTACTTTCCCAATACCCTCAATAATTCGATAGTCAATTGTTTTGAAATGTCATCTACAAGATAGCCACTACAGAGGTTAGCAATTTCGTCAGATATGGTGTCTGGAATAAAGGGTGCCTTTGACTTACTTGTCCGGGCTTCCCATGACTTGATTGGATCCACGGGCTTCTTTGAGGGTTCTTGTGACATGCTGAACTTTGCCTTGAGCTTACTCTTCAGACTTGAGTTCTGCGATGGCTCGATGTCTATATATGTTAGTCATTTCACGCTTTTATTTGTGAACAAAGATATAAATAAATATAAATGCTCACCCTGCTTGGCCTTGGGTGCCACAGAAGGATGAGAGGGGTCTACCAGGGTAACCTCTGACATGTTGGAGGTTTTATAGGCGTCGGAAGAGACTTGATGCGACATGATTGGTATCTTGGAAAGAGAAGAATTGATTTTCTTTGCTGTCACGAACTGGTAAGGAAGTCTGAGAGTGTGATAATAAGAGAGGGCAATATTGTCTCAACGAGGTCATTGATCCCTTTTGTACTCCAATGTACTCGCACATTTGTAATCCAACGTGGGTGTACATGTTGACTCACAACGCCCTTCAAATGATCCCACAGTTCCCAATTCTGCGTCGTCAGCCCTTCGGCGTGACGTTCTTGGTTTAGGGGATGCTGGGTTGCGGAGTAGATGGTGTGTTCATCCTTGCAAGCCGAGTTGCGGATATGTGGATCTCCCGAAGCCGAAGTCCTTGAAGCCGAAGCCGAGATCTAAGGCGAGTGGAGAGTGAGCCCTTCGGCTTGAACTCGTCAATACGCTGCGACTCAAACACTGGGACTGAGACTCTAACTCGGCTTGACCATGGCGAGTAGCACGCCTCTGCTTCGCCGACTGAATGGAAGACCACAAGCATGCGACCCATGCCGAGCAAGAAAAGTCGCCTGCGATCACGAACAGCCCACCTGCTCTCGATGTCAGAAGAGGAAGCAGACCTGCGTGTACACCATCAATGAACGGTCCAGCTCCAAAGACCGGAGGAATCGGCCTCCTCGCCCTTCCGGATCACCAACATCCACCAGCAGCCCGAGTTCGACGCCGACGCCCTCCGCACCCGGGTATCTCGGCTTCACGAGTCACACAGCCGTGTTTGAGGAAGCCCGCAACAGCTTGTCTCTTGCCCATGGACCTGAGGTTGGCGCCGAGATTGCGACCAGGCGCAGACCCAGAGTACGGGCGTACCTCAGCGAGATGCCTCTGCCGCTTCGAGAGATGTGCCTCAATGTGCTTCGAAACCTGCCTCGACCATCGAGTGACTGGCCTACGCAATCTCCATTCGCCGGTCCTGAGAGTTGGATGGTCACCCTGATCCGACAGAGCCTCGAATTTCTCCACGAGACGTTTGGTAATCACCTAGCTGAACGCGACGAAGCACAGTTAGAGGAGTTAGGCCAATTTATTTGCAACAATACCTCGCGAGCTCTTCGAGACGAATGTTCCAGCGCCGAGGACTGGCTCGCTCAATTCGCCGGTCCCAATGTCAGGTGGGAAACAATCGGATTGAGCTGGACGTTCTGGTCTGGCATCCATGCTCAAAACCTTCAAAATGCGAGGTTATGCCTGGGATACTGCATCGAGCTTTCAAGATATTTCTCCAAGGGAAATGACCTTCTTTGTTTCCTGTGCTTTCGCAGGTCAACTATCGAGTCGGTCGTTGCTGGAGATGCTAGTGAGTTTGATCTTTGCTTCACAACCATCAAGGACAAGACTTAACTCAGCCCAGGTTTGTCCTGTTGGAGTTACCATGGAGAGACGGTTTCACTGTTGACGTTCCTTGGGCTTCATGCCGAGGTAGACAAAACACCATACCAGCCGTCGCTTTGCTCAGAGAACAAGCGCCGTTTGTTTGCCTACGTCTTCAACATCGACAAGGTGATGGTCTCATTCACGGGACGGCCACCACTCCTTGGCCGCCGGTATGCATCAACACCACTTCCCCTGGATCTACAAGACGAAGATTTGCTCGCGGACCAAGCAACTTTAGATCGTGCGGTACGGGCCCTGGACGAAAATGGGTGGAACACGAACGGTGGACTGTATTCCGTGACACTGCTCCGCGCCCGTGTCAAGATCGCCTTTGTTAGAGACGAGATACTCGAGATCGCACTCGGGAGGAACTCAAAGCCAACCCTTGATTACTTACTGTCCGTCGCTCGGCCCGTTCTTGAAACCATTGCTAACAAGATGACAGAGACCTCAAGGCCCGCGAGGAGAGCACCGTGGCGCAATTCCCTCCCAGTCTTACCCACCGCCCCGAAGACCTCGATGACCCCAATTTCAATGTAGATATCGTCTATTCCAGGGTTTTACTTCGGTTGGAGCACCTGCAGAATCTCTTTTGCATCGACAGGCTAATGTGCCGGATCGATCAGTCGGGTGAGACTGATCTGCTTGTGACCAGCTTTCAGATGGTCACCTTGACCCTGATCTTCTGGACCCATCAAGACCGCTTCTCTGAGATCCGGCGCGACTTTGAATGGCTGGTGAGTGTGCCCAGATGGAAAGTCGAATGAGGTCAGCTAACGAATGGCCCGCCTAGATGATGGCCTTTGCGGCGCCAGGAGGAGGCATTCTATGCCTCGAGTTGCTCCAACCAACCTTCAGCGGCACGCATCCGGACTGCCCTCAGCTCAGTCGATCGACCATAGTTCAGAAACTTAGTCTCCTGATCGGTTTCCTCGAATGGGTGCGTCCATCCGCCCCCAACGCCGATCTCTGCGCCGACTGCAAGGCCATCATCAAAGGTGTTCTCGACCACAACTTGAATGTCCCAGCTGGTGGTGGAGGGGCTCTGGACACGTTATACTGGGAGGCGCCAATGCAATTGGACTTTAATTTTGACCTACTGGACACCTTTTCATGGTTGCGACCGGAATGATGAAGAGTCCTATCGACAGCGCCTCGCTTGACATTCTTGAATAGCGACGTTGGCCTTGTTCACATGCTAGGGCTTCTTCAAGCGTACCCCATATTGGATCCAACATCCGAGGTCCAGGTTGGCTAGCTGTTCGCAGATTCTCCGTCCATGAACCGGCACCGCTGGTTGATCATTTGAAAGCACTTGCTGCCTCGGTTCGACGAAGAGTCGGGCTACTGAGTGCTGAACTCCTCCCAGCCCACTTCATCCGTCACGAACAGGTTGTTAGTTCCCATCTAGTAGCACTTTGATGCGTCCCTGTAAAGGTCTAGGTGTTCTCGCTCTATCTGTCACACCTTCCGGCCCGATTAACAGCTCGCGACCCTCCCAAAGCCCCTCTTCCTCGACGGGTGAAACGACCAATCTCGCGCACCTCAATCACAGCATACGGTATCAGATTCATTACGATTTCGACATTAGTCCCGAGTATGGCTGAGTACGTTGACATTAAGAGTTGTTCCTAGGCTCGGTGGCCAACCATGAGAAAAATGGGCAGAGTCCAGGGTCAAGAAACAGGAATTACCGGCCTCAACTCGTGACTGAAACCCACTTGCCTGCCATAAACTCGGGCCATTGAAGTGGCGAATGAGCGACGAGGATCAATGGAGAGAAGGTGGGTTGTCTTGTGCTGCAAATCGGCCTCAATGGAGATAGTCTAGTTGGTGAGCGATTCAGCAATGACATCTCAACACGCTTGAGAGAGAATGGTTTTCAGACACTCTCCAACAAGTGGACCCCCATCTAATGGTGACGCAACCATTGCTCGCTCTGGAAAATTGAATAAACAGGGAAGTGGGCTCGTTGTTGCTTGGATCGTCTCAGCGTGCGTACTCGTCGAAGGCGCAGCCAGTTCCTCTCAAGCCCGATGCGATAATACGGGCAGTGGGGATCAATAGCATCAGCATCCTCGAAGAGTCAAGGACGTGATCTCGCAAGCTCCGGACGATAGCTGACGGGGAAATGGGAAACTACTGAGCCGTGTCTGTTGAGTCGAGAGCCTCTTTCGCAGGCCAGCTGCGGCCAGAAGGCAAAAAACCATGATTACTTAGAATCGCTTACATACTTGTCATACACCTCTGGATAAAACTTGCACCCATTCTCCCTGTGGCTACGAATCTTGGTTCTCAGCTGCGTCTCGCCCCAAGTATCATACTTGCCCGTGACAAAAGGCGCGTCGATCAAGCTACCCTCGCCCGATTCCCTCCCCGATCCGAACTTTGCGAAGTGATCTGCCAGCGAATCGAGGGCCTCGCTCCGGGTGAGGCCGCGACGAACTCCCTGGAAGAAGGGCACGCTGAAGCGCTCGCGGGAGCTCGAGAGGACGCGATGCGTGGTGGCTTTGCATACCCCATTCGTAACTACTTCGAATGCCTGCCCGATGTTGACGACAAATGTGCCGGGTATCGCGGGGGCGTCAATCCAATCTCCCGCTTTATTGAGGACCTGTAGGCCTTGGACATGGGGAGACGCTTGGAGGAGGAACGTCCACCAGCCTGAGGAGTCCTTGTGAGGACCTACGCCCTGCGTCGCATTCCCAATCGCAGGCGGGTAGTGCACCAACTTGAGCCGGTGTTGGTCTGAAAGATAGGAAAAGAAGACATTATCGGGAAGGTCGAGTGCCTTGGCAACCAGGCGCAGGAATCTCTCGCCCAGCCTGGTTAACTCGTCGATATAGCGCTCGACAATGGGTCGCAGTTCTGGAAGCTGGGCCGGCCACTCCACACACACAAAACTCAGCACCTGCACAGCCGACTACCTGTCTGCTGCGACTCACCTGGTTGGGACCGCGTAGCCCCTCGTATAGCGGTGCACCGTCTGGCGCGCTGGAAAGCTCGGTCGCAAGCTCGACCTGTTCTCTCTGATCTGAGCTGCCCGCCGTGGTCTCTGTCCCGGTCCCACTATAGCCGAGGAAATGCGGCGAGTTCTCGAGGGCAATGGCACGCTTAGCTTCGTCTGGGAGAGCGAAGAGCACGGGGAGGATCTGGACGAGTTCGCTAGTGACAGTCTCGGGGACGCCATGGTTCGAGACGTATAGGAAACCGACATCAGTGAGAGCCGTGCGGAGACCGGTCAAGAGCTCTGGCAAAGTCGCCTGATCATTTCCCAGGGAGAGATCAAGGATAGGAATTGCGGTGAAATCGTGAGCTGGCATTGTTGTGCGACTTTTTTTTTTTTTTGAGTGAATTTGCTATGATTGTGGGAGGAAGAGACAGCACGCAATAACAGCTACATCAATTCAATGCGGAGAAGACAGGGCAACCGAGGCTGGTGTCCAGATGTCGCCATCACCAGGCTAGATAGCCTCGGGACAAGTCAGGGGATCAGACATCTTTGAGGGTTGAAGTTCAGTTCAGACAACTTGAGAACAAGTTTAGGCGAATTGAGAGCTGTATAGGTGTCGAGCCGAGATGTGGCCGTCTGTCTCCCTTGTGAGAGGAGGATCTCTCAAATCCTCTCAATTGACCAGCCGCAGCCCGGATTGCACATAGTCACAACAGATAATAAGTTAAGTGGCCACGAGAAAGAATTGCTTGAAACCAATTGAGGCAAGCGCCCTTGGTTGATGAAGATACCGAGGAATCTTGGACATGAAAGGTGGCGGTGTCTGGGACGGACAGCATTGCGCCGTGCTCAACGCGCTGACGCGTCAAGGGTTATTACTCCAAGGATATGTCCCGAACAAGAATTAATTATTGTGAAATCTGGATCACATTGAGGGACAATTTACCTCAAATCCCCCACACCCCCTATTCTTTTCTCGTAAGCGTCTCGACCAGCCTGCATCAAGCAGTGACATACTCAATCAAAGGGGGACCATGCACCATACCTTGTTTGCTATTCACACGCCATTTGAGATCTGCCTTATGATGAGGGCTGAACCTGCATCAGCATCTCTCACCAGAGCTCCGATTCGCCAATGGCCAATAGTGCGGATGCGAGCATCAACACAGCACGCGCCCTCGTTGGGCGCAGATGCTAGGGGGGCATGACCCTATGGATGGCTTCGCATACACAGCACCTAATCACTCGAACGATGCATCTATTTTGGGGTCTCCGCTCCTTTCTCGCATCGTCACCGACATTGGACAGGAAACCGAAGCCTTGGCCGAGCCCTGTGATGTACGAGGTACGAAGTACGTGAAAAACGGACGATATGTACGCGCAATAAGCTGGCGCCAGTTACGCCGCTTATCCTGCTTTGAGGACTTACGCAGGCATCTCGCATTCAATGCGAGCCAATCTCGCGGGCGCGTCCAGACCCTGACTAGGTACTGGACAAGCTCATGGAGCTGGGCTTATACCCCAGGAACTCTCCACTCCGCCGGGGTAAGTCGTACCTAGCCGTATATGTATGCAGGTAGTCCTGCGTAGGGCAAAGGTATGTACATTTGAAAAAGCGGAAATCTGTTGGGGGAATACGGATACATTGCGCGTAATAAGCTCGTTCCCGCAAAGAAAACGAGACGGACTCATCCCGACGGGGATATTTCCACATCTTTCCCGGGCGTAATGTTCCCCGTATTTTCGTTCAGGGGTTCCGCGAAACGGAGTACGCGTATTCGTCACCGTTCTTTTGATCTGCGCCGTCGGTGTAACAGTTGAGGAAGATGGGCCGTTCCATATACAGCATCCTCCGCTTACATACTGTACCTACCTACCTGGCTATGGAGCACCGAGTACGTACTCGACTGATGCTGAACTAGAGGAGCTTTCTTGAATCTCTTGAACGCGTGTTATTTGTGGCGCGATGTTGTTGCACTAACACGGAGGGCTCCGTTCCGAGAGTCAGGGCAACCTTTTAAGCTTCATTCTAGAATCCATGGGTTGGTCCCCAAGGCGAGACCGTCTGGGGGGACCACCAGTCTTAGCTTTTCTTGGCGATAAGCGGGCGCGTCTTGGGGAAAAGGACGATACCATAACCTGCTTGGTGTTGGACCGGCCATTGCAATGGTATTGTCGCCCCTAGTTGGGACATGACTACGTAGCACGAAAGGGAAAACCTGTTTGTGTGTAGTGTAGTTGACTACTTTGTAACAAGTAATAATCGGTACTATGTACTCATCCATCCTCCGTGAGACGCAGAGACCGCGTGTCCAACTCAACTCAGCCCGAACAAGGTCTAGAACCACGCAGGGAGTCAGTCGCAGTCGCCCTCGAGAGATGCCAATGCCCACCCAAAATCGCCCTTGATCAGGGTCCTGTCAATCTCGAGCGGATGCACGTGGGGTCCTCCGGATCTCTACCAATTGAGTGTGGTCTAAGCCAACTCTCGGCTCGACCTGGAGACGCAAGAGGAGGCGTGTGCTCCGCCCCAACACTAGCTGAACGCCTTTCCATGGATACCAAGCCGCTCTCCTTCTCCATTGAGAAAGGGGGGAATGGCGGCTAGGGCGACACTCATCTCTCTGAAGAGATTTTCCGACGGACTTCTCCAGCATGAAACATCAAACGCGCCAGTCATTCTTGCCTTGGCCATTGGGTCCTTTCCTTGTTCCCGTGGGCCCTTGGCTCGGGATGCTCTGGGCTGTGCCGTCCACAGTCCATCACTGACCCAGACTGGCCTGCCTGCCTGCCTCGCCCCCCCCCCCTGGCGTGACGATTAATAGCTCAATAAAAAGAAGACTGTGTCTCCCGACTCGTACGCGTGCTGGTTTCCGTCGAGGTACTCTGTAGTCAAAGGAAGAAAAGGTCTCGGTTGTTCCAACTCTTGACTGACTGTCCCCCCCCGTCTCCGAATTGGAAGTCGTACGGAGAAGATCCTGTCGACGCAGTGTCGCCTTCGCCCATCACCATCGCTCGTCGCCCTCGCTCGTTGCCATCTCCCTCCCTTTCACACGACCTAGTTCGAAACACGAATCCCCTCGTCGAAATATCCCTCGATCGATCGAAGCAAGCCGTTGGTTTCGCCATACCCAGCAGGAGTAATTCCACCTCTCAAGACCAAACACGCAAAAAGTGGTCGGGCGCAGGCGCGTCGAATTGAACCAAGATGGATCGCGATCGTCTATTGACCCCGTGTACCATCGACGGCATGATCGCCGACGGACACACCATTGTCATCTTCGAAGACATGGTGTTGAAACTCGACTCTTGGCTGGACAGACACCCCGGAGGTCGTCTTGCCGTGCTTCACATGGTCGGAAGAGATGCCACAGATGAAATCAAAGCGTACGTCAAACCGTAGAGTTGGGGGGGGGGGATGTTGTCGTCTCTTTAAACCCTTCAAGCACACCAAGAGCCCTAGGCAAAATCCATTTCCCGATTGGCCCAACTCGGCCCCAAGTGACTGGAACACCATTTTGCGGGGAGATCCAATGCAGATTCCTAACGTTTTCCGGGATAGGTACCACTCGGCAGCGACTTTAAGAACGATGAGGCCCTATCGGATCGGCCGGAAGCAAGGGTCTTGGATCAACCGCACACCACCAATAAGGGGAGGCGTCTTCGTCAAGGAACCGGAACCTTCGGATACAAGCTCCTCCGGCTCAGATGCAGAAGACAGTGCCGATGATGGAGTTAGCCAAGTCTCCTCTCAGACGTCGGTATGCAGTTGCGGTGTCGAACACAAGGAAGCCCCCGGCCTTCGACACCGTACGGTCAACTGTACTCCTCTGGTCGAGCCTCGCGGGCCCGTCTCTCGCCCGTCGGCCGCCCTCCGGGTAGCCAACGCCGCCGTGGCCCGGGAGGTCGAGCATGACATTGCTGTCTATCCATCACTAGACCCAATCATTCAGGAAGACATTGCTCGGAAATACCAGCTTCTACACAAGAGGGTCGAGGATGATGGTCTTTACGAATGTCGCTACATCGAGTACGGCAAGGAGATGGTCCGCTATACCACCTTGTTCATCGCTTTCCTTGTCGCCCTGTATTACCACTGGTACATAACCTCGTCCGTCTTTCTTGGACTTTTCTGGGTATGTCGATGAGACTTCAGTCGTTGCCAGACAGCCAAGCTAACCCATAACAGCACCAAATCATGTTCACTGCCCATGATGCCGGTCATCGCGCCATCACACAAAACTTCGTGGTCGACACCCTCATCGGCATGTTCATCGCCGACTTTTGCTGCGGTCTCTCCATTGGATGGTGGAAGAGTAGTCACAACGTCCACCACCTGGTCACAAACCAGCCGGTTCGTCACATCATCCTAAACATCATCTCATCGCCTTGCCTGCCTCTAACTCATTCAACAGGAACATGACCCGGATATTCAGAACGTGCCTCTCTTCGCCACCTGCCCTTCATTCTTCAAGTCACTTCACTCAACCTACTACGACTTTACCTTCATTTGGGACGCCGCCGCCGACTTCCTAGTGCCCTTTCAGGCGTACACTTACTACCCTGTCATGGGCATCGCACGCTTCAACCTATACCTCCTTTCCTGGCTACATGTCCTTTCATCAAGATCCTCCGATCTCGGCAACAGCAAGGCATGGTGGATTCGGCCCACCGAGGTCTCTTTCATGGCCTGCTACTGGTACATATTTGGCTACTGTCTGCTCTGGTGCACCCTCCCGAACTGGACTATCCGCGTTGCCTTCGTCCTCGTATCTCACATCGTCACGATGCCGCTACATGTCCAGATCACTCTCTCTCACTGGGGCATGTCCACAACCGACCTGGGCGAGTCGGAGTCATTCCCCCAACGCCAGCTGCGTACCACCATGGATGTCGACTGCCCCGCGTGGCTCGACTTCATCCACGGTGGCCTCCAGTTCCAAGCCGTCCACCATCTTTTCCCCCGAGTGCCACGACACAATCTCCGCAAAGTCCAGACTCTGACCAAGGAGTTCTGTGCCGATACTGGTATTCCATACTCAATCCTGAGTTTCGTTGACGGCAACGCCAAGGTTCTTGGTCGGCTACAGGACGTTGGTGACCAGGTGAGGGTGCTACTAGACTGCCAGAATCATATGGCAAAGACCGGAGAAAGCGGGTTGCATTAAAAGACATAGCCAGCGTTGATTTAGACTTGTAGATACTTCCTGTACACTAATACGCCTTTTGAAGTATACGCTTTTGAAGTATAAGTTTTCTCCATTGTTCAATTTTCCATGCCCAGCCGCTGGACTCCCGAGGTGACTCATATTGGTGAACTGGAAGAATCCTCTACAACGAGCATCTTGCCTTGGGTCGCGGCTTTCAGCAGCCCATGCCGACGCCACCCAAAGTGTTGGAGACGCGATTGATTGTACCACAAGAAGCCGACCGCTTCGAGAGGTAAGTATCTGTCCACGGGGCATCTTTGGACAAGAAAAACCAAGTATGTAAACCAACGCCGGCCAAAGCAGAGTTACTCGGATGACTAGGTGATACAGACCCTACGCTGATGCTTACAAAGTGGAGGTCATGCCGAATCGCTGGAGAATCCATATTTTCTTCCTTCAAGTGATCTGATTGAACTACAGGGTAGCATGAACAGCAGAGACTTGCTCGCAAAGCAAGCAATCTTTGCTTGATATTCACTATTTCGGTTCTGCCTACACTACCCTAGACTGAGTGAAGCCATAAAGAGAGTCGTTCTTCCATTGCTCTGAAAGAGAAAGGGCCCATTTCCACCTCCAGTGTCCATCTCCACCTCCAGCAGCGGTCTATTTCCTAGACCTTGCCAACAGTTCTGTTGTCCAAAAGCGTACGGCTCCACGTCCAGACCCCAAGTCCACGTTCTGCCGCTCGACCAACCCATGTGATCCCATTGTCCCGGGCCAGCTGATACATCGCCTCGTTGACCGCAGGGTCACCCGTAGGGTTGACAGTGATAGCTACAACCCAGCCTCCGATATAGGCAGCTTGTTGCGTCCACTCCAGCTTCGGTCGCGCGTCCTTGACCTTGTCGATATCGACATCGACGGCGGCGATGAACTCGTTCAGCTTGTCTTTGCGCAAGCATTTGAGCTCGACAAAGTGATAATCCAATCCTTTTTCCCCCTCTCGGCGGTAGGAGGTCATGAAGTCGCACCTATCCTTGGTCCCGTCGTAGACTGGGTTTTCGCGCTTGAAGTCGGTAAAGGCGCCAAAGCCCGACCTTGGGTCGTTCAGGGTGCGTCGCTGCTGATTCGCAAGTTCAACTTGGACCCAGCCCTCCCAACCATAACCCGCGTCGAAGGTCATGAGGATCTCGTCGTATTTTGGGCCCAGGGTATCATGGACAAGGCGGGTGTAGAAGTCGGTTGCCATCTTTGCGAATCAAAATCTGGCTGTTGGGCTTTTCACTTTACTCAGGACTTGTGAAAGTATTGTTCTTCCTGTGTTGAGTGTCGTTGTGTTGAAGATAGAGAAGAAGAGTGATACTTCAGCGGTATTCTCGCTGTTTAAGAACTATTTGATGCCCTCTTCAGCCAGCCACAATACAAGCAGCTTATGTTCAGCTGGAGCGATACGACAGTATGAGCGAGAAATAAACGGACCTTGATCACTTCTTACTGGCTTGGAGTTCCGACACCTGATCCCGTGGTCGTATCTTACCTTCGGAGCTGCCTGATTAAGGTAGCTGGAATACTATACCTATGCTATTAGTAGATACAAAAGTCTCAATTCGGAATGTCCTCTCTTTAGCCAAGAAACAAAAGGCAGTCCTCAGATCATATTGGAGGAATCTTACTCTGTACGTCTCGTCTATATGCATTGGAGGTTGTCAAATACGAAGTGCCACATTTTGCGGCCTCGTATAGGCAAGACACTTTTCGCCGTTGAAAGTACCTAGAACCGGCAAATGTGTGTGTGTCGGTTTGCTCAGGAAGAACATATGGACACTATCAAATATCGACACTAGGTACCTAGGTACCTTGGAGAAAAGTACGGCGCTCGGGCAACGATAGACCCGTCTTGGCCGAATGACTTCGGGAGGGACCGACCTTCCTTACGAACAACACCAACCAATATCACGTGACACCAAACACAGAAACCTCTTGAGAACTGCCTACGTTAACCTCATATGCACCTCCTCTCAACCCGTTCCATCGCTATTCGTTGTCAAGTGAGCTTCAAATAAGCTCCGGGATCTACACCTAATGGAGCAGTCCAACTCCAACGGCGCCTTGGTTAAGGAGCTACACCGAGACCTGGCTCGGAAATACAGAACGCACGCCGCCACGATCGAGACCGCATGGAGATCATTTGACAAGGCCCAGAGAACACGATGCATCAAGGCTGGAGCGGCCGATGGCGTTGTTCTGAAACACTCGTCAGACACTACCTTGGGTTCAGTCTACAAGTTCATGCCAGAATGGAATCTTCGCGACATCACAGAGCCTGGCTCCGCCCTTCTCCTTGACCTTCTCAAGCACCGAGCGACCACGTCCCTGGTCGAATCATATTTCCAAGGCCCCAATGATGGTCCTGGAGATTACCAGCATATCCTTGAGATGATGCAGAAGAAAAACCTTCGCCATGCCAACTCCTACAAAGACTGTTACACCTTCTTCATGGAAGACAAATACGGAGAATCTATCCAGATCATGCGCGATCGTGAAGAGATATTGGCCAACTTTGAGCCGGCCATACGGGCTGGCATCTGTGTCCCTCAATCGACTGGCGAGTTGATCTTGGCGAGACAAATGTACCTGTTGCAAGCACTCAACGTCGTGATTGATGACATCCTCGACATCGGCTCGCAGACCCGCAATCGAAAGGAAAGACCCAAGAACAACAACAGCAATGCCCCGACTGCGGCCTTTTCCGGACCGTCTTTCCTAGATGAAACAACAAAGATCGAGATCAAAGATGTGGTAGCCAGCGCTTGTGATCAAAGATCCTCTTTGGAAGAACGTGTTGACTTGCTCCGCACCGAACCTGTTGTCCTCGCACACGCCGTCAACATCACCTTCTTCAGCCGCCCTGAGCTCGTTGCTGATGAGAAAGGCCGAGTCTTGCCCGTGCACACCGATAAATACATCAGCGCCGCCTTCTTCGAAGCCGTTCACAACGAGGTTCAGGCCGCCACTATCTGGGCCTACATCGCTCGGTGTGTGGAGTTGCTTGAAAGTCCCAACCTCGACAAGGCGTACCTGGCCATCATTCTTCAAGAGCTGTCGAACGTGTGCCATCTGGAATATGCTCGCGCACAAGCCCTCCTCAAGCGCCACGTTGCGACCGGAAATGGCTCTAAGCGATTCAGGCGCATCTCCAACGCGTACGACAAGGCTGGCAACGCACGCCTCAATATGAAGTGCAAGCCCGAGGAGTTGACCAGAAGCGATCCTCAATTCCATTACATCCTGCGCCTCTGCCAACCAGAAACCACCGCTTCAAAGGCTGTCGACTGGTTGAAGAAACTGGGCGACCTCTACAACGCTCATCCTTTGGAGCGTGAGCGACTGGAGGAACGTGAGGCTGAGGCTCTCTTTGACTTGTCTGTCATTGCCGGCTTCATTCTGGACCTGACCTCCGTGGTCTCGCTCCCTGTCGCTTCCCGCAAAAAAGGCCAGGTCTTCCTGTCCTACTCACAGGAGCTGGAAGCAAAGTTGGCACCATTCAAGAAGGAGATCGACCTGCGAGACTTTGCTGCCCCCATTGATAACCTTCTCGAGCCTGGAGCGGCCGAAAGCGCCCTGGATGTCTTTGAGAAAGCCACCAAGATGGCATTCCTCTACCAGTCCTTGATCGAGGAGAGCGTTTTGGATCTCCAGATTCTATACAACCAGCTCCAGGCCCAGAAGAAGCAGGACGCCAAGGCTGAACAGAACCCGTTCCTATATACCCAAGAGCCCCAGAAGGATCGAGTAGAGCAGCAAAGGCACAAGGAAAAAACCCGACCATCCCAGACTTCTGCCGATGAATCCGCCCCAAGCATCGATCCCCTTCCGGTTGAAGTAAAGGAGCCGGCACAGACCTTGCAGACACTCAAAACGAGCGCCTCGACCGTCGAGATCTTCACGAAACTTTTACAGAAGTCTCAAGCTCGGAGCTCGGTAAGTTGGCCCTCATTTGAGGCGGCCATGGCAGAGTTGGGTTTCTCTGTCTTCCCCAAGTATGGCTCTGTCTACACCTTCCGACCCCCCAACTCGCTGGCGATTCAGAAGCCACTCACCCTTCATCGGCCACACAACGGACGGATTGAGGGCTACAGACTTTTAATCATGGCTCGTCGGTTGAAGAGGACGTATGGATGGAGGGAGGGGACATTCGAGGCAGTTTGAGCAACATTAAGGCTTGCGTTAAAACAAGAAGGGATAGTTGGGGATATTATGAATGTAACTCACTGATCCCAGCCCACTACCTACTTATCTGATCTAGATGACGTGGTATTATTACACTAATGCAGAAAAAGTGAAGAATCTGGGCTATGTCTAGCACCTACCGCGTTATTGCTACTTTCCAAGCTTCGTCAAGAACATCTATCTCGAAAGTCGACTGACGGCGATACCTAAACGCAACAGGGGTAGTAAGATTGGCCGAATGCCTTTGATACAATGATGTAGATACAGCTCTAGATCAATGAGGTCGCTAAAGCTGAGGGTATGCACGGTCTAGCTGTTTCTTTAGGACACTCAAGGCGGGTTTGCATCATGCTCTAGTGCAGACTCGGTACAGCTCAGTCATGCCCGATGTTCATGATCCATTTCAGAAGAATCTCAATGTACAGACCATGCAGTGGCTGGGTGAGAGCGGACACCATTGAAGACCGAGAAACTGATCCAGCTCGGTTACGCCGAGAAAGGAACTATCGACCGCACAGTGGCTGGCTGAGACACGTATCAATGCATGTCCTGGATCTAGAACCCCTAATGGGGAGCTCTACGGACTTTGTGTTAGCTGATAGACGTTGATTTCTTGCGCATAATGATGCTTCCTGCTACAGTTAACCAGCCCGACGAGGCCGGCGACGTGGTGCATCGTGGCATCCCAGTCGCACTTAACGGCTCTAGCAATATGAAGAGTCGCCGGGCGACGGAGGCGGCCGTAGTGGTAGTTGGACAGCACGAGGAAGAACAGTGTCGGCCTCGGCCATGATATTCCGTAGGCTTAGTTCTTTCCCCTAGACGAAGAGTTCGCGGTCCGCGTCCGGCTGCATTCTATAGGCGGGCTCGTTCAAGTAGCTGCTTGCATCTTCTAACTATCGCCGACCCTGCTTCAAAGGAGACGGCGCCGAGGTTTATAGAGACCGTGATAACGACAGGGAGAGGATCCGCGTAGCCCACCTAGAGAATATCGACGGCGGCCCAGTTGACCCCATCTAGTGTTTCTAGGACCAAGGCTCTGAGGGAGCCCTTGCCAGAGGAGCCATTCCAAGCTTCAACAATAAGATAGCTGCCAACATTTGCAAGCCTTCGTATTATACTGGAGCTTTTAAGGCGGGATAGCCCCGCGCCATGGCATGACGCTGGAACGAGTGACAAGCAAGTCGTGGGCAGCCCGCCGTAGCTGAACTTAGGTTAAATTCAAATTAAACTTACGTCTAATATTTAGAAATTAGACTAATTAATAACTTAACCTAGGTAATAATAAGTCATTCTATGAAAATGCATAGACCCCGCGCACTTATTTATATAAATAATTCCAATAGAATTGACTGCGAATAGTTCTTAGGATATACTCTCAACTTTGCACCTCCCTCAAGTTATCCCAGCAGGAACATTTTGCATCAAGCCAGCACGACAGCTCAGAAGTCACCACCCATCTCACGGAGCTCGACAATGGACTCCAACCCTGAAGTTATCCAGCCAGAAGACTGGAACACCGGAAATACTATTCCCGTCTTCCTCATCCACGACGGCGGCGGTACGACTTTCTCCTATCACTGTCTGAACAGCCTGAATCGCCCCGTTTACGGCATCTACAACTCCAAGTTACACAGCGGAGAGCCCTTTGATGGCGGCCTCAGTGATATGGCCAGTCTCTACTGTGGCTTCATGAAGAAGACCACCGACGAGCCTGACTTCCCCAAGCACGGAGACGGAGTCAGTCTCGTGGACTCCAACCGTGGGGAGCGGAACCTTGGGTAGGACGCGTACGACAAGGATTTATTTGCTAATGTGGTGGATATTGAGGGCAATCACTTTGATAAGTTTGCGTTTCAGTACGTACGTTGAAGAGAACTCGGAGGCGATCAAGCAGGCATTGGCGGATCTGGAGCGAGCTGCCCTTGAGGCTTGAACTGAGAAGGTCATAATGGAATGGTGAGTAACCCATGATCTTTCACTCGAGGTCTGATATATTAATGAGTCAAGGCAGAATACATGAGTCTTCATTTAAGTCGTAGTAGAGAAGGGTAGCACAAAAGCGCAGTCTATCATAGAAACTTATCTCAAATCTAATCTTCCGTTGTTCATGTTGATGTCAGCATACACGTAGGGTCTGCTCGATAAACTATCGCCGGTGTCGCTCTTCCTCGAGTGGATGAAACAACGAGTTCCCTTTCATCCACATGCTCCATGGCCACTGCCCCATGCTCACTGCTAGCAGGGACCTCATCGTGGTAGGTGAGAAGAATGTTCAGACCACCGGGAAACAGCCCATTGCGCTTGGAGTTGCCACTGTTCCTGGCTAGCGTGCAGTCCTGTTTCTCGCAAGTCTCAGACCCTCGTCCCACCCCGTGGCAAATGACTCGAGCGAGCTACTAGACTTCGCAACGAAGAAGCGAGCCGATTGGCCAGCCTTGGCTCCGAGTTACATATCCGGAAGGTTGGGAATTATTGGTTCCCATTATCGTCCGCAGACCCCAGAGAACATGGCCTTGATGGTCTCTTTCGTGGAGAACTCGGCCCGAACTCTTTAGTAGCTCATAACTCGGTGTGACGGCTTCACTTTACAAGAGAGAGATTACTAAGTCAAACCTCGGATACCCACGTCTGTGCTGGTGCATAGTTGACCGAAGTAACGGCACGTCGGTCATCCCTGGTGTAAACTGGGATCGTTGAAGTCCCCTCAAACTTCCCCTCACAGGCCTTCTCCAGGTTCCCCAATCTTATAAATGCAGCGCCCTCCTTTCTTCTAACTAATTCCCAACTGTATCAGTGAATCGTCCTCCATCCTCTTCTTTCATTTTAGGCGTCTGTATTATGACAGCATACAGCAACCTGCAGGAGTCTTTCAGAATGACCCCCCTCGCTGACGCTAAAGTTCCCGCGGCTGAAGCGCCCCCAGGCGAGGGAGATCACGACCAGTCCATGGGAGATACCTCTGTGATTCAGACGCACCCCGAAGACTTCTTGACACGCAATGGTCTTAACCTCACTTCTTTCAGGAGACGACGAGCCGAGGATGGTGCTGTAGAGCTTGACCGAAAGCTTAAGAAGCGGCATCTCAATATGATTGCTATTGGCGGATCCATCGGTGCGGGCTTGTTCGTGGGATCAGGCTCTGCGTTGAGTAAAGGTGTAAGTCAATCATAAATAACACCCTCCCCATGCCTAACTAGATTTTCGTCGAGCCACGGTGTGCTGGCCACAATTTGGAGTGGTATGAACCATGAATAGCGTGTACTGAACATGATACAGGGTCCTGGCTCGGTTTTGGTTGACTTCTCTATCATTGGAATTATGATCTTTAATGTTGGTACGTCTATGGTTCCTGGACCTAACTGAGGTAATAGAGCATGTCGGTCTGACGAATCCGTTTACAGTGCACGCTCTTGGAGAGCTGTGTATTATGTACCCAGTTGCCGGTGGCTTCTATACCTTTTCTGCCCGATTTATCCATCCAGCATGGGGCTTCGCCATGGGTTGGAACTACGTCTTCCAATGGGTCGTGGTCTTACCGTTAGAGCTCACTGTTGCCTCGATGACCATTCAATACTGGAACGAAACGATTTCTGCCGGTGTCTGGATTACACTCTTCTTAGTAGCCATTATCCTCGTCAATATCTTTGGCGCTCTTGGATATGCTGAGGAAGAGTTTTTTGCTTCGCTGCTGAAGCTTCTGGCAACTATCATATTTATGATCATTGCCCTCGTTCTGATCTGTGGTGGAGGGCCCTCTTCCGGCCGGTATGATTCTTACTGGGGCGGACGATTATGGCAAGATCCTGGAGCATTCCGTCACGGATTTAAAGGCTTCTGTTCTGCTTTTATTACCGCTGCTTTCTCCTTTTCCGGGACAGAGCTGGTAGGGCTTGCAGCTGCTGAAACAGAGAGTCCAACTCGAACCCTACCTCGCGCAATCAAGAAAGTATTTTGGCGAGTGGTCCTCTTCTATATCCTTTCACTTACTCTTATGGGCTTGCTTATTGAGAGCACTGACCCAAATCTTTTATCATCTGGCTCATATGCTAGCTCTAATTCCTCGCCCTTTGTCCTTGTAGGAAAGTATGCTGGTTTGCGAGGCTATGATCATTTTATGAATGTAGTCATCTTATGCTCCGTTTTTTCGATCGGCATATCTTCAGTTTACGCTGGATCACGAACTCTTACAGCGCTTGCGGATCAGGGATACGCGCCCAAAGTTTTCAAATACATCGATCGATCCGGCCGCCCGTTGCCTTCAGTGGCCGTGATGGTCTTTATGGGTCTTTTGTCATTCATTAACCTGGACGCCAACGGGCCGACCGTGTTTGAATGGCTTCTGGCTTGCTCTGGCCTGGTTGCTTTATTTACTTGGGCCTCGATTTGCATCTCTCATATCCGCTTCCGCATGGCGTGGGCATATCACGGTCATTCTTTGGATGAGATCCCGTTCAAAGCCATTGGTGGTGTATGGGGGTCTTGGCTAGGCCTCGGAATCGTTGTGTTCATTCTTGGAGCTCAGGTATGTCTCAATCGTGTCGATCGAATTCCAATTTCTTGCTGACTGGTACACTTGTAGATCTATGTGGCGATTGCAGCCCCCGTGGGAGAGACTGGGCTCGGAACAGCTGAGGATTTCTTCAAGCAGTGTCTGGCGCTACCTATCATTCTCGCCTTCTTCATATGCGGATATTTCTGGCAGCGTCAGGGATGGGTTAAGATATCAGATATCAATGTGGAGAGTTTCTTACGCGAACACGACTGGGTGGCAATAAGAGCTGAAAGACAGCGACTTGCGGCGCGTTCAACATGGAGGCGAGTGTGGGATTTCTTCTTTTAAAAGCTACCAGCCGAGATGATGGGATCCTGTCAATTCGTCTCATTCATTCTGAGAGTCGTGTAACCCTATGAAGCCAGTCATGCATCTGAGGAGTCCAGGGCTAGCAGAAACATTTGTATGGAATCAAACTCTACTTCATGGTGTTGAATTGAGTAATGAATGTAGACTACGCGCAGTGGTTGACGGACGATTCGGATGTCCTGTCTCTAGCAATGTGAATGTATTGAGATCCATGTAGGTAGCGATGCATAGTCCGTGTCCGGTGCAAGACGGGGGGGGTTATAAGGTAGTCCTGAAAGAAAACTCGATTGGTGGTTTGGGTGGCGGGCCGTGATTTCTCCGCCGCGCCTTGATAAATGACTCGGAACCGTCTGTCGCATCATCTCTCGCATCGTCTCTCCCATCATCTCTCCCATCATCTCTCGCATCGTCTCTCGCATCGTCTCTCGCATCGTCGATCTTCTTCGCTCTCATCATTCTAGCCACCCAGAGCATTGACAGGGTTCACAATATCACATATCGCAATGAACTTTCCAACATTGGACGACCTGAACGCTGGGGCAAGCGTCCCTAGTTTGACGTTCGACGAGAACTTTTTTACTGATAATTGGCAATTCCCTTCTTTCGCGCTCCCAGTTGTCCCGGCGAGCGACCCAGCCAACATCTCCACCGAAACGCACGCGAGGCAGGGTGGCAGGCGACAACGAGGCAGAGTTTTCACAGTAGGTGTAGATGTTGCAAACTCGAAGATAGCATAACAGATCTGATGATTATCGACAAAGGGGTGCGTGACATGCCGAGAACGAAAAATCAAGGCAAGTGACACTCTTGCTGCATATTCAAGTTAGTGCCTACTGACTGTTTGACAGTGTGATGGACATCGGCCTATATGCGACAATTGCCGAAGGTCTAGAGGATATACATGTCGAGGTTTCATAGAAAATCCGCGCAACCCACGCGTTAGCGATAACCATGTCCCTGCGACGCCTACTAGAATCCACCGCAACGGTCAACGGCCAGACTCGATCCAAGAAGCACGAGGCCGGACCAACAACTTGCCCCAGCCTCCGATCTCTCCCTATGAAGGGTTGGCGACCAGTCCGAGACGGCCACAAACAGGAAGCGGCGAGATGATGGTACGAGACACGTCGGTTGGAGCCGGTCGATTGGCTGTCGGCATTCTCTTCGATGATGACCTACTGGATTACTATCGAACAATCGTCACTAGCGTTATGATGCCCACCATTGATCCACTGAGCAACCCTTGGCTCCAGATTTACTTTCCTTTGGCTTCTGGGGAGCCCTCGACACCCTCTAAGCTTGCGCTGCGACATGCACTGATGTCCGTGGCAGCATATCAGCGTGCATGCCGAGAAGGGCAGTCCAAACGGCAGGATATGCAACTCGGATACCAACACGAGCAGGAAGCCTCATGGATACTCAAGTCTGTTCTTGAATGCCAGACGCCATCAAACCAGACGATAAGAGACAAGTCAACTACACTCGCTGCAGCGCTTGGGCTGATATCTATCGATGTTTTTGGGCCCCGAGCAACTGATTGCAGCATCCGTCTGAATCTTGCTAGGCGAATCATTGATAAGCACAGCAACGATAAATCTCGGGACACGAACTCGCTATTTGGTATGCTATGCCAGATTTTTTACTGCTATGAAATGGTGGCAAACACGGCAAAATTGGCGATAGAGCCATCATCGCTAACGCTCCAGAACCCAGCCTCGAGGATGGATGAGGACGTGGTTCTCTCGACTGCCTCGGAGATGCTAGATCAGTTTGACGGAGAAACCGAATTTGAAGCTGGTATGATGGACGCCGGATGTTTCATCCTCGACTCGTCGTTTGGAATCAGCAAGAGGACAATGTCTCTGCTTCGTCAAACGATTCGCTATGGCTGGGTCTGCTCGGGCCAGGCGGATTCTAGTTCCAGTGATGCTGCTGAGGTGCTTCGTGCCTTATACTGCAGTCTCTATGCTATTGAAGATGACCCGTCAGACTTCCTTGTGCCTCCCTCTCCCGGGCGTATCGCGCCATGTCCAGATACTGGCATCTGTTCATCAGGTCATTTCAATGACCCGGGCGGTGCATCGCTCCCCAAGCTGATAAGTAATGAGCTTGTTGGGAACCACCAATGGGCCTTTCACTATGCTGTTATTATTTACTTTCATCGGGTCATTCCAAAACACTACCTATCCGGTCTAGATGGCGACGCCATCAATAGCCCCCATCGAAACAGCCTGTACGAATCAATGCAAGGTAGCATATCGAGAAAACAAGGCTGTCAATCACTGATACGGAAAGTCTGGGACCGCCTGGAAAACATCGACTGCCTCACACCTCCCGAAATCCAGTTACATCGCGGCAACGTTCTCTGGCCAGCTTTCATTGCGGCTGCGGAGTCCGTCCAAGTCGAACTTCGACACCGTGCTCTAATATGGTTCTCCAAGGCCTCGAAGAGGGCCGTTGGTAACATCCCGAGGGCCAAAGAAGTGGTGATGGAGGTTTGGAGACGTGTAGATCGCCAGATTAGTGAAGAATGTGAGCCACCAGACCTCGGGCCAGTGGACTGGAGGGTTGTTATGAAAGAGACTGGGCAGTCTATCATGTTGACCTGATACGGCGTACGTTGGAACACATTATGGATGGCGATCTCACTCAACATTGATCTACATGGATGGGTTGACATCGGCCTCTTGGAAGGGGCCGCCTCGCTACCATCTTATGACAAAACTCGGACTCTAGTAGGCCTGCGGCTAGAGGAAGTGTGCTAGCTTGATACGTATTCTGAAGATATCTATGATTGGAAGAGCGGCGGGGGTTATTGACTGCGGACAAGTTCGGGGCGAGGTTTATAGGCCCTGCCCCAGTCCTTGTGCTTTGTAGACCGGGGTTTCGGGGCGAGGTTTCGGGGCGAGGTTTCGGAGCGAGAACAAGTGCGGTTTCGATTGGACTTGCGTACGATGAACAATTAATACTCTCCAGTTTTAATTTGTGTATTTAAAATGCTGGACTTGTACTCTGGGGGACCCTGCTTGGTCATCGACAACACTCGAATCTCATTCAGTCAACATTTCCGAGATGAATCAGATCCGTGCTTCTGCCAGAATGACGCCCCGACATCTCAAGACAGCACTGCTCAGTGCGACGGTGGAGTCAAACCAAAAGGTTACGCAAGTCGTTCAGGGTGTCATCCAGGATATCAGAGTTAATGGCGATAAGGCTGTGAGGACCTACTCTGAGAAGTTCGATAGGTGGTCTCCTCAGTCCTTCAAGTTGTCCGACAGCCAGATCCAGGAATGTATCGCCCAAGTTCCTACACAAACTATCCAGGATATCAAGGCTGCCCAGGCCAATGTGCGCAGGTTTGCTGAAGCCCAGCGGTCCACCATCACCGATCTCGAGATTGAGATTCAACCCGGGGTCATCCTTGGACATAAGAATAACCCAATCAACCGAGTTGGCGCGTAAGCGGGTTCCCATTCATATCCCCCCTTTCAGTTGCTTATTACTCAAACAGGTACATTCCTGGAGGCCGATATCCCCTGCTTGCCTCGGCCCATATGACCATCACTACCGCTAAAGTCGCAGGCGTCAAGCAGGTCATCGCTTGCACACCACCTATTCAAGGCAGGCTGCCAAATGCTACCATCGCAGCAGCCCACTTTGCCGGTGCGGATGAGATCTTTGTTCTTGGCGGCACGCAAGCCGTGGCTGCGATGGCCGTTGGTACTGAGACAGTCAAAAAGGTCGACTTTATTGCTGGGCCGGGAAACGCTTTCGTAGCCGAGGCGAAGCGACTTCTTTTCGGCGAAATCGGTATAGATCTATTCGCGGGCCCAACTGAAACCCTCGTCGTGGCTGATGAGTCTGCTGATCCGTTCACGGTCGCTACTGATCTACTCTCGCAGGCGGAGCATGGCCCTGATTCGCCAGCTATTCTAATCACCACGTCTGAGCTGGTAGGGAACGAGACTATCGCTATCATCGATAAGCTTCTCAAGAACTTGCCGACTGCTGAGCTGGCTGGTACCTCCTGGAGAGACTATGGCGAGGTTGTCTTGGTGGAAAGCATCGATGAAGCCTTCAAGCTTGCCGACGTATACTCGAGCGAACATGTGCAGATCTTAACCAAGACCCCGAGGGATGCCCTTGCGAAAATGACAAATTACGGTGCCCTCTTCCTCGGGGACAAGACGACCGTGTCCTTCGGCGACAAGGTAAGATGATATGTTTGTGCCAATCATGATTCCCAGGTTCTAACATTGAGTACCAGTGCATCGGCACCAATCATGTACTTCCAACCCGCAAGGCTGGCAACTACACAGGCGGTCTATGGGTAGGCAAATTCCTGAAGACGCAGACGTATCAGGAGATTCTGGATGAGAATGCCAGTGGTGAAATGGGAAGGCTTTGTGGAAGATGCTCCCGCGCCGAGAACTTCGAAGGCCATGCTAGGTCTGGAGATCTGCGAGCACAGAAGTATTTGGAAGATGACTACCAATGGATCAAGGACTTCAATGAAGGAAAATAGAAGAAATTGTTCGTGCTTAGATCGAGTTAGGCATCATTATACAAGACGGTCGCGTCATGGCACGAGTCTTCGAGCCACTTCGGGGTTGGGTCTCATAAGTGTCGTTGGGTGGTATTGCAGTACTCTATGGTAAGATTTTCACGATTTGACGGCCGTATAGTACGGTCGGAAGACATCTAGTACCATATGAACTAAAGTACGAATCTAGAAGTCCTATTTCCCTTATTACCCGTAGTCTTGGGCTGGAGTGGTGCCCAAGGCTGAAGCCACTGTCAAGATGGTCATCAAACAGGGGAGATTGAGGGCGGTGCTGCACTGATCAAAGCCGCCGTTGCGCAAGTCATGAGCAGGTCAGAACTTGTAAGTATTATCACCTTTTTTTTACTTTGATTTTGAGACTAATGAAATGAGTAGGAATTTGGAGAGGGCGAGGACAGTCTCTAAGTTTCGGATCAATAGGAATGCTCAAGTAATCAGCGCGAGCATGGTCTTGTAGTTCTAGATGTAGATAGTTAAATAGTTGTTGTGTCGTTACCTAGGCAAGTAGTTAAATTGCATTGCGTATAATTGACTTTGCATATAAATATCCTCGTTCATAATGACCCATGCTAACCGGCTAATTCTTGTTCCGAGTTGTGACTGCGCCTCAGCACCAAACCACGCATGTTTGCTGACAGGAGTTCAGGACCCTCAATATGAGGTGAGTTTGGACTTATTGACTAGATCCCCTCCCTTATTACTATATCTCTATCTTTTCTGAAAGAGTTATCCTGACTGCTCTCTCCGACTGTGTTTCACACTTGGTTCACCACCCACCAACCAAACGAGACACGCCCTACCTACCCTGCACTCATGCCGGTATGCTGTGCTCTTTGTGGCGTGCTTCTGTCTGAAGACGCCAAGGGTAGATGGATGAGAGAATTCCGAGCTGGTAGAGCCCGTTTACTTTCATCTTTAATCCTAGATTTTGTTAACTTGTCAAAAGTGTATGCCGCGAATGACGACTGGGACAGCATCAAGATCTCCGGAGTTGGCATCTTCACCAACTCCCGTTTCTCAGTCCCGGTAGAAACCCATAGACGATACGATGATCGAGACATCAATGAACATTCCACTGTGAACGTTTCATTGCACATCACCTCTTTTGACAGCATTACCGAAGAGAATCCATTCTGGGGTTTTGGTTTCCATTCAGCCTGCTGGGACGTCCTCTTAACTCTCCATCAACCCAGTCCTCGAGATCTCTTTTACTTGTGCTTCTCAATGCGCGTCAACTCGGGTATTGTGGACTGGGGTAATGAGTACAAAGGAGCAGCTTACGCCGAGTGGCTTTGGGTAGGCCTCGAGTGGCTGAAACCGCACCCTAGCCCCGGAAGGCTAGGCTTTTGGTACCATCCCTATCAAAATCGCAACATCCAGAAACTGCTTCGCTCCTCAGTCAATCTTTCCGATGATCGGGGCGCGGGTTCGAGCCTCTCTGGTAGTATCAAGATTGATAGCGATGTCTTCAAACGCTTGCCCCCGGAACTCCTTCAAGACATCCTCATCAGGCTTCCCTCAAAAGATGTTGTTCATCTACGGGGAGCTTCCCCGGTTTTTGCAAACCTGGGTCTTTCGGAATCCTTCTGGGCTTCAAGGTTCCGAAGGGGCTATGAGTATCAGTACGTATTCGAGGCCTCTCAGTCCCGCCCAAAGTCCTGGAGATCGCTCTATCTGTCAATGCGATCTCTAGCACCGTCTACACCGGGCCTGGTGAATCGAAAGCGCGTCTTTGATTTAGCCCTGCAATTGGAGAACTTACTGACACAGTGTTCCGGAATCCCGTGCCAAGGGCAGCCCCTCAGGTCTTATTTCGAACCGTCTGGGGAGGATGATACATACCAATGGCACACCGTCCACCGGGGTGTCTCGGGGTCGGCAACTTCGTTCAACTCTGGGCGTAGACCGTTACGTACTCGAACCCTCCAATTCGAGGCAGGGCTCGAAGCTAGCCATCTTGGGGTATCTTTTGTCCGGATGAACGGTGACTCCTTTATCTCTGGCCTCCGATTCATTACATCAGATGGGGAAGTCAATTGCCTCGGCTACATTCACCCCGGTGAAGAAATAACAATCAGCTGTTCAGAGCGACAGAGTCAATCCCCATCTCTTATCAAGGGGTGGCACTTGGCCATTCATCTGCATGGATTCAAAGCCATTTCCGTTCTAGATGGGGATGGCTCTCTGTCTCGTTGGGCAGGAGATCCAGAGGGTACTCCAAGATGCTGCTTAGCGGGACCGGGTCAAAAGATATCAGCAATCAGAGCCGAGTTTGATGTGAGAAATGCGCTCCGCCACTGACTGGCTTTCAGGGGGTCCATCGCTCACTTGTTACAGGCCTTTAGACTCGTTTCTCTGAGTAGAGATGTCGCACCGGATACTAGATTTGACGACCGCGGATTGCTGTGGCGAAATAGTCGTCTCTGGAGCCCTGACATACCGCCCGATCATTTCTTTTTCGATGGTGGAGATTCCAATGCGTCGTTCCACTCGTCTGCCGGACTTCCACGGCCCTTCACATCCATTGTTTTTGGAGGAGTACATGGAGAAGACTTATCAGAACTCGTCGAGATTGTGGTCCACATGACTGGTTCGGGTAACTCCTTCACTGGCTTTGAATTCTTTTATACAGATTCGTCTAAAAACATAGCCTTCGGAGCGCTTGCTCAAGATGCTTACGATATTCGGAGATCCCGCCAAGAAGAGTCATTCAAACTGTCAATGCCTATTGATGGACCTCGGGGGGAAAGGCTCCAGAATGTGAGACTGACTACGGAACATGATGGAAGAAACGTTCATGGACTGACAGTAAGCCCCTTATCTGTATCTTCTGATGCCTATCGACTCTGACAACGCTCGTTAGCTTCGTACGAATTGGGATCGGGAGATGTTGTTCCCTCCCCCACCACTCTTTGTAGATACATTCCCAGTTTCTTTTCAGCCAACTGGTTCAGTAATTGTTGGGTTCTACGTCCTGTCACTTGTAAGCCCCTTGGTCTTCACTATCCTCTTCCCAGCGTGGAACTGACTCTGGTATTGTCTACATTTTTGCTCCCGTATCTAGGTGTAATATCCATCAACCGCCGGCCAAGTCGGGGAGAGGAGATAAGCATCGAAGAGTTTGTCGACATCCAGGAGTTTATGACTTGGACACTATAAGATGCAGGTTGGCCGGCAAAACACAGCATGTAATTGATAGAAGTGGGTTTGATCCTGTATCATCACAAGCCAAGAAATAAGTTTACGAAAGATGATCAAATCAATTCAAGCGAGTTGTCGTTGTGTTGCGCCATCTTGTTTCCTCCCATCAATCAAGTCTTCGGACCTTAAAGAGGCTCCGTTGGTTGTTGCTGAACACACACGGAAAACTTCAACCTCATTCGCCAGAAGGTCAGTCAAGTTTCCCGCGGGAAAGGTACGAGGCACTAGGGGGGGTGGGTGATAAGGCGATACTTAGTCGGCCTCTGATCTTGACTCCGACAAGACCCCTTCGCCCCCGGCTCTCAAATCAACTGCCGTAGTTCGCATCTTTTACCCTGTTCGCGAGCGGGACATGCCCACTTCCCCTCAAACGGATCATACGAACAGGTCAGGGATGCACGCGGGGCTGATAGGAGGCGTTCGGCATCATGACGGTAGTTCCCATCAGTTAAGAGCCCTATGCTCGTTCTGTATGTAAACAGCAGAGGCCTAGACGGCTCTTATCTACCCGCACGATTCGCGAGCTGGCTAGAGACAATTCGGTCGATCTAGGCCTCGTCTTTTCATCTTCATCATGCCAGGCCAAGAAAAACGCACCAAGGGCAGCGCCCAGGCATCTGGCATTCGGTTGACATGGCTGGTGGCGATCCCCATTGCCGCAGTTGCCATCTTCGCGGCCTATCCAAGGCTTTGGCAGAGCTTCTCAGGCCTAGAGCTCGCGCCTTCGGTCATGATTAAGCAGGGGACTGTCGTGGGGAAGATGGTTGACGACGGCAGCTTTCCTGAGCCCCTGGAGGGCTACATGGGCATTCCCTACGCGATTCCCCCGGTGGGTGAGCGCAGATTCCGCCCAGCAGAGCCTGTGCCGGCAGGAAATGGGACCCTGGAAGCATTCTTTCTTGGCCCTAGGTACGTATCTAAACCCCAACCGTTGTATTGGCGATTGTCATGACTGACATCCGTAGATGCCCAGGCAAGCAGCTCGTTCCCTTCCTCGAAGACCCCGTTCTCGGCCCCGACTATGAATCTGAGGACTGCCTTACAATCAATATCTGGCGTCCGAAGGGCCACAATCCCACGAAGGGTAAGCTTCCAGTGGCCGTTCTCATCCCCGGGGGTGCCTTCAACCGCGGGGCGGCTCGAATGCACAATACTCACTCCATGCTGGCCTTCTCGGAAGAGCCATTCATTGCTGTTAGCATGCAGTACCGAATTGGTGTCTTTGGAGGTTTAAACACGGAGTTGACAGCTAAAGAGGGTGTTCTAAACCTGGGTCTCAAGGACATGTATGTTGCCCTTGAATGGGTGCAGGAGAACATTGGAGCATTCGGGGGCAACCCCGACGATGTGACCATTATGGGATTGAGTGCTGCAGCCCATGGTGTAAGTGACATGGCATTAGCGAGAAAAACACTGCTAACATTTACAGATTGGCCATCTAATCATGGACATAAATCAACCGAAGCGCCTCTTCCACAAGGCCATCATGGACTCTGGTGCTCACACCGCACGAGCCGTTCACCCTCCAAACGCCGCCCTTAACACCCAGCATTTCCGCGAACTCCTCGATCTCACGCCGTGCTCCCATTTTAAGGACCTTTTAGATCCTGAGATCCTCACTTGTCTGAGAGGCTTACCTTCGGAGACCGTGGATGCCGCCGGAAAAGAAGTCTTCACTCGCTCCGATGCCTCCATCCGCTGGGCATGGCAGCCTGTAATCGATGGGAACGTCATCTCACGACGGCCTATTGACGCCTGGAGATCGGGCAAGTTCCATAGAGTGCCCATTCTCACGGGGTCTACCCACAACGAAGGCTCATACTACGTCCCAAAGTCCGCAGACAAGTCTGAAGATTTTACCAACTTCTTCCACAACCTGCTTCCACACCTTACGGATTCTGAAGTGGCCGAGCTAGAGGCGCTCTACCCCAACCCGGCAACAGACTCTGGGTCACCGTACCTAGAAACCAGCGGGAACAAAGATGTTGGGTCTCAATATCGCCGGCTTGAGGCTGCCTATGGCCAGTATGCCTATACCTGCCCTGTGCGACAGACAGTGATCTGGGCTACTTCCCACTCTTCACCACCTCCTGCGTACTTGTACCACTGGGCCCTCAACAAGACGGCCCTCTATGGCGCCAACCACGGCGACCAGATGCGCTATCAGACCTACAATAAGGAGGTTCGCGAGATTTCCCCTGCCCAGGACGAGGTCTCGGGCAAGTTCCACGCCTACTGCACGAGTTTCGTCACTAAGGGGGATCCCAACGCGATCAAGTCGGGGAAATTTGCCGATCGGCCAGAGTGGACGCCGTACAAGAACGGTAAGGGGCTTACCATGCTCCTTGGCGAAGGCAACGATGAGAGGGCTGGGGGCACAGGAACTGGTACTGCTGCGCAGCTGGTAGAGTACAAGTGGGGGGAGAAGCAGTGTGATTTTTGGTGGAAGGTCTCTTCGAAATGGGAGGATTGATGAGTATGATCTAAACGAATCATGAGTATGAATCTATAGGACGTAGCCCTGCAGGAGAGGAGGAAAGCTGAACTATTGCTGGGAGGTGTGATCTCGGAGGGAATGGGCAGGTCCAGATTCGTTAGGGAGTGAGCCCTAACACCATAAAAGCAATCACCGTGTCTATTATTGGTCATACTTTATTCTAGACCTGGTTCCAATCATAAACTCGCCACAACGCACACCATATATGAACAACTATCCTGAAGGGGGCTTGGACAAGGGTCAAGGACTATCCATCATAGGTAAGTCTAGTTTACAGGTTCGGCTTGTGTCCGTATCTAGCCGTGTCCCCATAGGCTCTTGATTCCTTCTTCCGGCATTTGGCTCTTGTCTAGACCTGCCCACCGAGGGAGTTGGCTCCTCCGGATGACCATCATCACACCCCCGTGCCACTGTACCCCAGGATATCTTCGGCAGCTAAAGTAGCGGCGCATGAAGAACCACAGAAGCATGTGCGAATAGACCAATTGGACCTCGAAAGGAACCATTCTCTTACGTGAGCGATATTCATTGGTTGTGTGCCATGTTGGCGAAAATGGTATTGATCAATTGCTAAGGCATCTAGTCTAACTACCTAGTAGGCGTATCGGAAGTTGGGGTTCTCAAAGTCCGTAAGATCCTGAAGAACTTCGGCCTGGGTGTCCTCGGGGACTGTGCCCTCAGCATCACGGAGGCGGTTTCGGCGGATCAGCACATATCGCAGGATACCAGCAATGACGACCTGGCCGGCAATGCAGCCAATGATGAGTTTGCAGCCGGTCTGGTAGATAGGGGCCTCAGAGCCCAAGAAACCGTGGGGGCCGATAATGTTGCCAATGCAGTAGGCGAGGAAGACAAAGGCGGTGGCAGTGGTTCGCTTGGTGTAGCCTCCGACGTTCGATGCGGGCATCTGGAGGGCGACGATGAGACCACCGACGAAGGAAGCGCACTGTCAGTTCAGTTAGCGGAGATTTCGAATCAATTGGAACTAGAATTTCGCTTACCAGGTAGTAACCAGTAAGAAGACCGCCCTTGTTAGTTCGAGGGAGCTGCCAGAAGAGGATGACGGCCACGAGGGTGGGAAGCAGCCAGACAGCCATCACAATAGTTCGCACGTTCTTGAAGCGACTGGCGAGGTAGGGACCAGTAAACATGAAGAAGGCGGTGCAAGCTCCGTAGGGGATGCCGTACGCGGTGGTTAGCAGGGCATCCTTGGTGAAACCCTTGACAATGAGCTTGGAGAAGTTGGCAATACCGCCGTTGATGACCTCGTTGAGCAGGGTGTAGAAGAACAGGAGCCAGATTTGCGAATCCCGGAAAACCTCCTTAATCTGCGACGTCTTGATGGTGCGGTTGAAGACACCAGCGCGGTTGCGGGCGCTCTGGGCGACGAGCATAGCGCGCTCCTCGACAGTGAATCGCTTGGCCGTCAGGATGTTGTTGGGCAGAGTGAAGAAGAGGAGGATACCCCAGCAGACAGTCAAACCGCCACAGAGCACGTAGATGATGCGCCAGACGTCCCAGCCCTTGGCCTGGCCGACACCGTAGAAGAGGATGCCACCAAACATGCTACCGAAGCCGTTGAAGCAGTAGAAGAGACCAGCGCGGGCGGGCTGAGTCTCACGTCGGAACCATTGCGAGACGATGAGCATGAAAGCAGGGGTGATGACGGCCTCGAAAGCACCGAGGAGGAAGCGGCAGACAGCGAGTCCGGCGAAGTTCTGAGCGGCAGCAGTGCAGAGGAGGATGGTGCCCCAGCTGATGACGAAGGCGCTCACGACCAGACCGGTCGGGAGGCGCTGAGCGAGGTACGACGCGGGCCATTCGCAGACGAGGTAGGCAAAGTAGAAGATGGAGGCCATCCACGAGTACTGGTCGCTGGTCATTCCGGTTGTCTCGAACAGATCAAAGACGGCGGAATAACCAAGAGCCTGCTTGTCGACATACTGAAGCAGATAGGTTCCGCAAAGAAGGGGCATCAATGACCAATCGACCTTCCTCCGAAGCTTCTTGAGGGCGGCCTCATCGGCCATGAGCTCGTCGAGACGGGAGTGCGGGATGCCATGTTGTTGGAGGAAGACTTCGGCCTCATCGAGGTTGGCGATGGTGCCGTTCTTGAGGTCGGCCTCGACATCCTCAGTCTCAAGAGGCTGCTTCTTCTCGACCGAGAGGTCCTGTACCTTGGTGTTTGACATGTTGAAGTTGTGCGTTGTCGAACAACAGCCACGAGAGAGGTTGTCGTTGTTGTTGTTGTTGTGTGTGAGTGAAGGAGTAGAGAGGTTGTTGTCAAGTTGAAGTAGAGAAGCTGCTTGCCATGATGACGACAAAGAGAGGCGACGATGCTGCCTTTTTGTGCACGTCGGGTCACAGGCGGCCCTAGGATGAGGGGGCAACGATTCATGTCAACCCCAGAAACGGGCTGATCTGGGGAAGCGCTAGATTGCAGGTGGAGAACTGAGATAGCAGATGGGATGGGTAGTGTGAGGCGAGATCAACTCCACCTGAGGCAGAGATACCACCGGGGGGGTCGGAGAGAGATAGCGGGGGTTTGTTTGGTACCGTGCTATCTTGGGGTTGGCAGCGAAGGGCGTCGTTTCCCTGGGGGGGTGGAGGGGAAGAGAGGGTTCGGAGGGGAGTTTCCCGCGGGGAACCGGCTTGCCAGTCTACTACCAGGGCCTCCTCGTGAGTCTTCGGAGTCCAGATCAAGGTGCGAAGCCGAGATAGGGCGCATCACTTGTCGACTATTCCCGGTGTTGGGTTTGCTCAACTTGGATAGACTTATCTTGGCTCCTTGGCTATCTATCACTAGATCCAATGTTTCAGACCCTGTCCAGGCCCTGATCATGTCTTGTCCTACGTTAATCACGGCTGTTACTCTATTCACCGAGTTTCCATAGTCCTCAAGAAAGCTGATTCCATACTCCGGGGGGGATACAACCCCTTGCCCAATACACGCCACGCCCTCAGCTGCCCTCAACAACAACAACAACCCCCGACTCCGAATACCCAAGACCTCGGAACTCACAACCACGCCGAAGACAACACGCCAATTGTTCTAGGAACTCGAACTCCAGACCTTGCGCCCGTTGAACCAGGTCTCCTGGATATCCGACTTGAGCAGGCTCTTTGCATCCCACTCCATGTCGACCACAATCATGTCGGCGATCTTGCCAACCTCTAGACTTCCCACTCTATCATCCGCAAACACACTCTTGGCCGCGCCGGCAGAACCAGCAACGACGGACTCGCACACGCCCAGGCGGAAATGCTCGTTAATCACCACATCATACTCCGGCTCCCTAGCTGAGCGTCGCGTCGCCGCAACGTAGATGTTGTGCAGCGGGTTCCAAGGAGCCGTTGGGCTGTCGCTCCCGAGGGCCATCAACGCGCCCGAGTCGGCAAACTCGCGATAGGCGAATGCTCGATCGCAACGGTCCCCGATGAAACGAGGCCAGGCGCGCAGAATCGCTGGGTCGGCGTGGACGGGCTGGATGGACGCCGTCAGGCCCAACTCACCTAGACGCCTCGCGTCCTCTGGAGAGGCCAGCTCGAGATGCTCGATGCGGTGGCGTTCGCCAGACTTGCCGTACTTTTCGAGCATGTCCACGGCCATCTTGATGGCGGAGTCTCCAATGGCATGGAGGGCGACCTGGACACCGGCTTCAGTCGCCTGCTTCACGATAGGGTCGAGATGCTCCTTCTCCCAGATCGGGGGCGGAGAAGGGGCGACGGCATAGGGCTCGGAGAGATACGCAGTGCACGCATCGATGATTCCATCGCAGATGATCTTGATACCGGCGATGCGCAGATCCGGGGAAGTCTCCTTGTTATACTTCTTGCGCAACTCAACCGCTCGCGCGACCTGTCGTGACCGGACCTCGTGGTTACCGGCAGGCTTGATGAGCCAGTACGCCGTGATGCGCATGGGCATGTCCGGCCGACGGGACTTTAACTCTACGAGGGCCTCCCAGGCTGGCTCGTCCATGGCCATCTCGATCATACCGGTGTAGCCCGAGGCATTGTAGGCCTCGAAGGCGGCCTCCATGCACTCAATCCGGTCCTCCATCGAGGCAACGCTGGCCAGATGCGGCCACACGAGGTTAAGCACGGCACCCTCGTTCAGGACTCCCACCGCCTTGCCGTTCTCGTCCCGCGGGATAGTGCCGCCGGCAGGGTCTTCGGGCAACTCATCGAGCTTCAATTCAGCCACGGCGGCCGAGTTGCACCAGGTGGAATGCAGGTCCTTTGTGTCGATGAAGATGGGCCGCGAGTCGATCTCATCCAATTGCTTCGCGGTGACGCCGTCCGGAGTCATCGAGTGCGTCCAGTTCTTGGCCAGAATTCGAGGCACGTCTGGGTTGGCCTTGGCGTAGGCCCGGAGGGTGGACAGGATATCATCGATGTTCTTGCAGTTCTCAAGGGCAACCTTACGCAGAGACTGGCCCAGCAGAAGGAGATGCATGTGGCCGTCAATGAAGCCGGGCAGGACAGTCCGTCCCCCCAAGTCCTGCGTGACGACATGGTCGCCCTTGAACTGCGCCGTCAGCTCCTCCTCGGTCCCGATGGCGGCGATGATGCCATCCTTCACAAACATGCTCTCCGCAAACGTCGGCTGCCCAGCGAGGCCGACTTCGGCCTTGGACAAGATCTTGCCATTGATAAACAGGGATCCGGCCGCCGGAGAGGCCGTGGTGTTCGCCGAGGCCATCTTGGGTTCAGGGTAGTTACACGGGGGTGAGAGATACGGGAGGAGAACGTCTTTGAGACGAACATGTTTGCTGGCCTTCTTATAACGTCGTATGTTTGCTGCAGAGCTCCGGTCCGGGGCCTTTTACGGCACACGCGGGACGGCATGATAAGCCACTAAGCGGAGGATGGAGTTATCCACGTGCCTATCATCGTGTCCCGTGGCGTCGGTGGGGTGGATGTCGGTGTGCGGGGATGAGGGGGGGGGAAGAGAGATCGAGTCGGGGGGAAGATGAGAAGTTGGTTGTCACGGTGAGGGACGTAGGTGAAGGACTTTGTATATATTTCGAGGCTCTTCCTCCCCCCTCCCCATGGCTTCTCCCCCAGCCAAGATGGCCCGAGCCCCTCCGACGTAACCGTCAGGCTTTCATCAGATGAGCTGTTTATGTTAAGTGCTTGCGTTGACAGTAGTACCAAGTCGGCGAGCGAGCGGGTTCCCTCGCATACGACCAGCCAGTTCAGCCAACGCATTACCAGGGATCAAGTTCCCGCGCCGGATATCGGCCGATAACTAAAGCCGCGTATATCCAATTCCCATCTTGCAAACTCGGAAACGCCAGGGCTAAGACCATGTGCCGTGGGGTTGTGTGACGATCTGCCCCGTTGTTGGTCAATCGTTGCTCAACTCTGACTCGTCCGCAGTGACTAACACAAACACGGGCTGGGACAGATAATGCAGACATGATTCATTTCTTTTCATCATCATGTCTGAATGCCAATAGAATGGTTGGGCAATGCATGCACTGACACATTGGGTTTCTTGGGAACCATTCCATCGAACGCGCAGCCACTCTCTTCGGGGGCCGCCTGTACCGTTATTGTACGGTTCATGCACAAGGCCGCCAACCAACATGGTTCGGAGTCTTTTTTTTTTTTTTTTAATGATGCATAGAAGCCTCATAAGTTCATTCAGTGTATTCCAGAAGCCACTCCGGCATCGAACGCATCCAGGGAATTGGTCAGCGAATAGGAAGACATGCCGAAGACACGACGGCTCATTGTCCAAGTGGACTCTTATTAGTCTTGTCTCATCTGCCGCCCGGTTTCTCTCATGTCCAGCTTCTTCACTCTCTACATATCATCTATAACTAGCCAGCTGATCAAGGATCATCCCCCAATTATTCACATCAGCTACCTCTTTGTCTGTCAAAGGTCCGCGCGCCCTGGTCTCGGTGCTATGTTGATTGAACGAACCCAGCTTTATTCCCATTCCCATGTTGCACTCTCGCAGTCTCGGGCATCCAATCGCCAGGTCTCTGCAGCCTGAATTAACCCAGAGTACCAACAGCAAAGGTATATTCATCCCTTCGAGAACAGACGGAACCGGACAGCCCGAGAAGAAACAACAGCCCAGATTTATCAGCAGTTGGAGCACCGTCCTTTGTTACCCGACACAAAAGTCAGTTAGGCATGCGGTTTCCGGGAAATTTTAGCCAGCAGGCATCAGCTTTGATTATTTCTAATTGTCTAGACAAATCGTTACTGCAGATCTAGTCCACTCGGGTGAGCAGAATACAGCAAACTAGAAGCCAAGGAAAGAGTCTTGACGAGTAGTCTTTCGAATAGCCTATTCCATCTTTCATGCATGCCCAACTCTGCTCTTTGCACTCATGATGCTATAGAAGTTGGGGACTGAGTCCTCCCAACCCAAGAATACTCAACTTTTGAGCACCAACATGACAACAAGGAAATAGTTCTCTCATTTTCCTTCCTAAACCAATAGAGCATTCGTAACAACCAAACATCGCGTCCATCACAATAATCCTATAACCTACCCTATGATAGAAAAGTAACTTGGCGCTTTGAGACCATCATGGCTCTTGCAACCTCCACGCTCTCGAGTCTAGACCAGCCCACGACTCAAGCACTATCTCCTACCCCAGCTAAACCTTTGCTCAAGAAAACTCAAAATCTATTCCCCAAAAACAACCCCCCCTTGTCCACCAGGAGACCTCACAAAACCTGGGAAGGAAACTCGTCCCGCTTTACGAAAAAGATTGGTCACCAAAGGGCATCAATGTGACGGACTCCATCCGGGAGCGGGTCCCGTGGACCAACAACATCACCCGGCGTAAACCGTTCATGGGTCCGTCCTCCAGTTTCCCCCGTTCGCAAGTATATGGCGTGCCGGGGGGGTTCCTCGTCAACCGAACTTCGGACCCAGCCAGAGAGGAGAGAAGCGCGTGGTATCATGGTTGAAACGAGGAGGCGGAGGAGTATGGAGCAGAGACGTCTAGAGACCATGGGGTTGTTTTTTTTTGCCTCTCCGCATCCGGGGTATGATCCTTTCTTATCTTTCTCCCTCTCTCTCTCTCTCCACAACATGGGGTTATCCCGGAGCTCCGACCTCCGAGCTTCAGTGAAAAAGTCTTTATAAACGAGGCTTGCGGAACTTCTCGTCTGTCCCCAAGTTCCCTCAGAGTTCTCTCAACTTCTCTGTACCCTCCCAACACTCTCTTCACCCTTCTCCTTCTTCTACAAGTTCCTCACCCTCTCCTTAGACCTAAGCACCATCATCACCATCACCCAGTCTTCAACAACTCTACGACTCCAATCATGGATCATGAGATTTCACGACAAGTACGCACTCACGAACCCGTGACCAAGGAGAAACAAGACGACGACATGATTACCCAGGCCATCTCCAACGGAGCCATGTTTGGCGAAATCACCGACGAGGAGAAGCAAAAGACCATCGAGGGAGACGCCCACTTCCACCGTCTCGGCTGGAAGCGCCTCACTATCGTCCTGATCGTCGAGGCTATTGCTCTTGGAAGTCTCGGCTTGCCCTATGCCTTCGCAACCCTTGGCATGTTCGCGGGCGTGGTCCTCTGCGTCGGAGTTGGCCTCGTCGCCATGTATGCCAGTTACGTCATCGGACAAGTCAAGATCAAGTTCCCTCAAGTTGCCCACTATGGAGATATTGGTCGTTTGATGCTGGGAGGCTTCGGGTCTAAGCTATTCGGCACCATCTTTGCCTCCCAGCTGGTTCTTGTGGTTGGGTCTCATTGTCTCACTGGCAAGATCGCCCTCACCACAATCACCGAGAGCAATGTCTGTTCTATTGTCTTCAGCGTTGTTTCAGCTATCATCCTCCTTCTTCTCGCCATCCCTCCTTCTTTTGCCGAGGTCGCTATCCTTGGATACATCGACTTTGCCTCCATTATCATTGCCATTGGTGTCACCATTATTGCAACCGGCGTCCAAAACTCCAACGGCTCCTCGAGCGACAGAATCCCTTGGTCGGCTTGGCCCAAAGACGACCTATCCTTCTCCGAGGCCATAGTCTCTGTCAACAGCATTGTCTTTGCCTATGCGTTTGCCAGGTAAGTTCTCTCCCAAAACCCTAGGGGCCGCAAGTAACTTATTATCAAAAAAGTGCCCTTCCGTCCTTCATGCACGAACTCCACACGCCCACAGACTACGTCAAGTCTCTCGTTGCCCTAGGCACTACCGAAATTTTCATCTATACAATTACCGGTGCTCTGATTTATGCCTTCGTTGGTCAGGGTGTTCAGTCACCTGCACTCCTATCAGCCGGCCCCCTAATCTCCAAGATCGTCTTTGGGATTGCTCTGCCAGTTATCTTCATTTCCGGATCTATCAACACGACAGTCGTTGTCCGTTATATCCACGGACGTATCTATAGAGACTCGATCGTTCGATATGTCAACACCCAGAAGGGCTGGATTACGTGGCTCATCGGCGTGTCCGTTACGACTGTTTTCGCCTGGGTCATCGCCGAGGCTATTCCCTTCTTCTCGGAGCTCCTGTCCATCAGCGCCTCCCTCTTGGTCTCTGGCCTGTCATTCTATCTGCCACCTCTCATGTGGTATGTCCTGCTGCGGGATGGCAAGTGGTATGAGAAGAAGAACCTCCCCACGGCTCTCTGCAACCTTGGCGTCTTTATCATCGGTTTGATTATTCTGGGTGCTGGCACCTATGCTTGCGTTGTTGAGCTGGTAAGTTCCTCGGTGCTTCAACCTCAGGAGCCAAGAAATATACTAACCATTCTGTAGATTGACAAGTTTGAGAGAGGCGACGTGAACAAGCCGTTTACTTGCTCTTCGTAATAGAATGTACAATTTCGTATGCCTTTCTCCTCCTTTCTCAGCGGATGTCTTTAGCCCGGTTTGTACATAAGGGCCGAGGGTACTGCGGAGAGAAGGGGGAATGTCATAAGAAGCCCTAGATGGGCACATCATATATCTACTACGGAACTATCGCCTATATATCTAGCACTTGAATTTCCATGCTGTTGTCCAATATGTATTTACACTGTATATCCAGAGTATGTACGCAAATTATTAAATAACAATGCCTCGTTGCACCCATCCGCCTTTCCCTTTCCACGCCCAGAACAATAATCCACAGGCAAACCAAACTGTGATTGTTTCCGCCCAAAACGTCTTGGCATAGCATTGCTGTCCGTAGCAGAAAAGATCGCTCTCATTCCCATCTGCTGGAGCGGATCGGGAATGATTGGCACCCTCTTGATAGACAGCGGAGTACACCAAGCCCCAAAAGGTCGAGCCAAGAGCAGGAAGCATCGCGATGATGCCAAAGTTGGTCGAGAAGTTTTCAACTCCCCAGATGATGGTCACAATCAAAGGCGTCAAGCTAAAGATAGCGCCGTAGCCAGCCCCGACAAGCCCCGACACAAGCCAGAAGCGCTCGGAATGATTCTGAACGACACCAGATGCAAGCGTGACCAGGCCGAGTGACAGGACCAGAGCAAAAAAGAGCATGAAAGCAACGCGGGAAATGGCGAAACGATCGGATGCCGTGGATCGAGAAGGGGTCACCTGAAGGTGTTGTGTTCTTGGCGACGGGGCCAGCAGATCCGTCAGCGTGCCAATAAGAATCCGAGACAATGTGCTCGTAACTCCAAAGATCGAGACATGTGTGGCAGCTGAAGTATGGTGCTTAAGACCCTCCGCGATGTTTGGAGGCGTAAGTGTGCCAATGATGGTGCCCAGATTATTGATGAATGCCTCGCCGGGACCGACCATGAGCAAGAAGGCCAAAGCGAAGGGCCACATCGTTCGGTCGGCGAGGAAGCGACGCGTTTCAGCATTGAGAACCCAGTTCTTCTTCCACTGCGCGTCGTCCTTTGATGAGTCGAGCAGCGCCGACTCTTCTGTCTCCTCGCCCGGCGTGCTCACTGCGCCGTAGCTCCGCTCGGACCGGCCGATAAGGGAGCTCCCGTCGAGCAGGCCGCTCTGCTCCAGCTCTTCGATCGCCTCGTCGATGAGATCCTCCTCGTCCACAACCCGTAGCGTCAAGGTGCCGAGGATACCAATTGCAACGAGGAGAACTGCAAGGAAGACAAAGAACTTGAACACATCCAAGTCTCCCTTGGAGCCGTCCGGTAGCCTCTCGGCAAAGAAGCGACTGCTCACCTGACTGAGCCACATGGGACTCAAGCCAAACGCAGTGATGGGCATCGCCAGAGCAAGACCACGGTATTTCCCCTTGCCAAAGTTCTTCGCGCACGTCGACACAGCGGCCATGTAGATGGCGCATGTCGCTACACCGATGCAAACAAACGCGAGCATCATCAACGGCAGCGACCATTCACCATCCGCCCGAGACCCCCCGTTGCTGCGATACTGAAGATCCAGCTTCCGATAGACACCAGCCGCAAGACCGTAACCTCCGCCGAACAACACAGCGGATAAAAGAGCAAGCGGCGAAGTACCAACTCGGTCGCAGATATACCCAAGAATCGAGATGGGGAGGTAGAGAGCGATCGAGCCAGCGATGGCGACGGCGTTCACCTGGAACTGGGTATAGTGCAATCGCGACTGGAACAGAGGTGTATAGAGCGAGAATACGACGATAGAGCCGCCACAGAAGGCACAGAGGTTCGCCGAGACGAACGAAACAAGTCGAACAACTTGCTTCGCCCTCCGTCGTCGTCGCCGGTCACCGGGACTGCCCGCTTCGGAATCCTCATCGTCCGAGGCATAGCTAGAGCTGCGCGTTGAGATCTGATCGTCGTCAAGAGGACGTGCGACAAAGGTCTGGTCGTCTTCGGAGGCGGGCGTCGGCATCTTAGAGGTAATTGGTATCAGGATAAGCTCATGTCGAGTCCGAGAAGTGACAGTAGCAGGTTGCGACGAAGGGTTGCAGCGACCGAGACGGGTGGTCGGGGCCTTATCACATCGTAGGTAGCTAGAGGGTGGATCACGTCAGTCGGAGTCACTGCAACGCGATTCACGTCATCGGCACGTGCTCCCATTGTGGAACTCCGATTCCGGCCTTAGGTTGTTGCTGTAGGGTAGATACCTACCAACCTGGAAGGTACCTGTTCCTAATAACAAAACGAACATGAAAGTCATCATGGAAGCCATAACGGACTGACCAACAACGATAATAAGCATCATTTGTGTTGAAACATCCTAGAGTAATTGCGCGGTTTGCCCATGTTCCAAATAAAACAATCAATACTAACGCCAACATACATCCAGAACTACTCTAAACCCAGAACCCGCTTGCCGTGCTATCCCCGATATCCTCTTCTTCACAAGCTAGCCTCTTATTCGCTTATTAGTCCGTTTTCTTATGCTCAATCTGAATCATGCTGGTAGAATCCCAATGTGTTACTGGGTACGGTGTCATAGTACTGCCCTCAATTTCGCCAGTTAGATCATCAGAGAGTGGGTTATAAAACTTCTTGGTTGTGGGCTCAAACAGAGTCACCCCTTGCGTGGTAGGCACTACGATGAAGTCGTTGTCCTGGAACATGTGAACGGCACTCACAGTTCGTCCAGGGAGCCGGATTGGTGTCCACTGAGGCTCGGTCGAGTTCTCTCCAACCGCTTCGATCGGATGAGTCGTCTGCATGTGCAGGTGTAGGGGACCAATTGAACCAAAATAGTGCTCCGCGGCCGCCAACAATAGGTCATTCTTCCAAATAAGCGCGCTTCTAAACTCTAGAGCGACTCCCGAAGTCACTATATTCGCTGCGGGCGACGGAGAGCGCCAGTAAAGATCTGGTCGACGGCACTTGTACACATTGCGAGTGAATGTATGTGTCATGACATTGAAGCAGACCGCGCCCCAATCTCCTTTTTTTGTCGTTTGCTTGCAGCACTCGCAAAGGTCAAGATGAGTCTTTGGACCTTGGACTCGGTAGATCCCTAAGGCGAAAGAACCAAGATCGTCCGATTTGCGACAGGAAAATGTGAGCCCCAGCCAGCTCTCGCCCACGCAATTTGGTTTCGGTTGCTGAAGCGGATTCGGAACTGAAGCTGTCCATCGGTCCACGACGCGGCCATCTTCAAACTTGACCACCACGAAGCTACACACCCGTTCGTCTACGCCAGTTAGTTGTCGCCAAAGATATGGAGGACACCTTTGAAGCCGAGTGCACGCACCTAATGCCTCATGTGAGAACGCCCAAACTCCGTATACGACATTGCGCTTGGTTGGGTGAAGAATGAGCCTTGGTTTGCCTGCAAACAAGCGATTGAAACCAGGGGGGCATGTCACCACGTCGCGAAGATCAAATTGCTGCGGTTTTCCTCCCCAAACAAAAGAAATGATCTGCCCAGTGGACGTCACCACCCCGACAGCTTCATCTTCCACGGATACGGAAGCAAAGCGGCCGGGAAGACGGAATTCCTTCCACTCACACTTTTCGAGGTGATAGATGTTCCTAGCAAGTTAGTTAGCCACCGTACAGTGAGCGACAAATGATGAGCCGAGCCGAGCCAAACCCAGGGATTTCTCACACGACATTGAACGAGTTGCCCCCCGGGGTAGTTGCCGTCATGACAACGAGCCGGGCGCTGACTCCCTCAAGCTGATTCCGGCGATGTATCATGGTACTGATTCCAGAGATGCATCGTCGACGTTTGCGAGTCCGAAGGTTGTCGACTATCACCACATTCGATTGAGGCTGCCATGCCAGGTTTTCACAAGCATACAAGACGGGGTAGTTCATATGGATGAACTTGTCAAAGGGCTGCGAAGGGTTTCGTTCAGCATCATCGACAAAGAATGGGCTGGTGCCCATATTCCAGGGAATCCATTTCGTGCGACAATGGGGACGCCGCCACTTTAGTTGAATTTTCGCTGCTCGAGAGAACAGAACCATAGCTGATGTCGAGGGAGACATTTCCAAGAGGCCAGGGAAGAAGTGTCGGCAGATGCGTGTCGTAACCGCATTCTGAGTCCATGCTTTCTTCCACGCCTTCGAAACCAGCAAGCATGACCGAAAATCCTTAAAGTCCAGCTCTGGGATTAGGTAGCAGATGAGTTCCGCTGGCAGGTCCTCGAAGCCGGCAAGGACGATGCTGGTATTGCGAATGCGATCACGCAGGTAGAGGATGTCCCAAGGTGACAAGTCGCTCAAGAAGTGATTGATGGCGTCTTTCTTGATAGGCCGGGGAGACGAAGCCGCAAGGGGATTCTCAAATGGCTTCTCCATCCCTACATTGAATGCCTTGATGCTTGTATGGGAGAGCTGTCCAATTTTGAGATTGGGCCATGAGGATGGAGTAGAATGGAAGCATTGGTAGATGGTTGTGTTGCCTAGAATCTTACCAAGTCATGGCCACATGGGAAATCATGTGACCAGACCTGGAGGCAAGCCAACATCAGACTGTCAACCAACTAATTAATCGGGAATCAAGCTGGAGCATATATTCATATCTCATTCATAAGCTCTGCTTACTTGATCTCTATGGTCATGTTTCCGTAGTTTCCGTAGGCTCCGTCATCTCCGCCCACCATGCCTTGATCCCCGCGACATCGCACCACGTCAATTCCATGGGATCCTCAAACCACCATCGGCCATCCTTGCCATCGCTCGCATACTTCTTCAGGCTACCTCCGTCAAATCGATGGTTCTTTACTCCCACAAGTAGAACAGCACTCCCCACCTTCGGGGAGAACTCTTCTGGGTCGAGAAACACGGTTAGATGCACCTGCTTGGTGGTGGAAGGGTCAGTGAGCCGTGCGGTTCGCTGCCGATGTGGAGGTAGGTGAGATGGCTCTAAGGGTGAGAGAGACGTGATGACTGCTAGCACGTTGCAAGCCCAGTTCTGCTTGTAGGGAAGATGTGGAATGGACCGAAGCGTGGTGAGTTTGAGAGGAGTTTGAGGGTCTCGCCAGTCACGAGCTAGAGCTACGGGCTGGGTCGGTTTCTGTTGAGGCTGAGGCTTCTCGGGGTAAGCCAACGTCTCAAAGGCCGCGAAGGCTTCCTCAGCGTCATCGTCGTTTTCTTCGATATCCGCATCTTCTCGTGGATTCTCCTCGGTTGCTTCCTTTGCTTTCACGGTCGTATCATTCAGCTCATCCTCTTCTGGACGCGGATCCTGCTGAAGCGGTGGCGTCTGATCCTTCTGGAGGGCACGATATGATTCGTTCCATCCCAAAGAGACGCAATTCTCGACAACCAAGTAAACCATACCGCGCTCGTCAGCCTGCTGCCACTTGACTCGCAAGCTCTGGCACCGAATGTAGGATCCGAGAGCAATTTCTCCGCTGTGCACGAAAGGGTGCATGTCCCCTCCTAGGAGGGCCTGCATGCACCAAACGCCATCACCGAGAAGTAATCGTATCGCTTGCCATCTTCCTGATCGCGAGATTGGGACTTGATCGATTCCCTCAACGAGGAAAATGGAGCCCGGCACGCAGTATCGTGTGCGCAGAATGTCCTGGATTACTGGAACTAGTTCAAACGGCTCGCCGACAGAGATGACGGCAGAGGGGTCGAGTTTTAGGGGCTGATCGGACATGTGCGATGACGATCCATCTGCCGGAAGCAGCTTTTGGGATATCGAAGTGCGAATAACTAGGGAGAGTGAGGCCCGAGATGAGACGGATGTGGATTGGAGCTGTCTTGGTGGGTATGCATCTATCCATTATTACCTCAAAGCGGGGTCCTCCATCTCACGACAGGACTGGCATCAACCATCAACAAACGCAAGTGTCTGAATAGATCCTTTACCACATCCCAGAATGGACAGCCCCTATACCAATGAACTGGGCGTAGCCTTTGGTGCCTTGCAAAAGGCTGCGCAACTAAGCCAGTCCATTATTTCCTCCCACGACAAGGGCGTTATCGAGAAGGAAGACCTGAGTCCCGTCACGGTCGCCGATTTCGCTGTCCAAGCCCTTCTCACCGCGACTATCAAAGACGCCTTCCCTGAAGATCACGTCGTTGGTGAGGAAGACGCATCGGACTTACGCAAGAACCCAGTCTTGAGGGAGAGGGTATGGGAACTGCTCCGTCGAGTCGCCAGTGATGAAGATACTGCTTCGTTGTGCAAGTTGCCCGCGACTCGGGAGCAGATGTGCGACTTGATCGATGAGTGCGGCGCTGGCAATCCAGGTACGCCTGGGCGAACTTGGGTCTTCGATCCTATTGATGGGACCAAGACATATCTAAGAGGGGAGCTCTACGCCATCAACATGGCGCTCCTGCTCGATGGAAAGCAAGTCGCCGGCATTGTTGGCGCACCGAATCTGCCCATAGATGCCACGCCGCCTCTACGGAACGAGAATATCGATCCTTCGGGAGAAGGCAGCATCCTTTTCGCCGTCAAGGGCCATGGCGCTTACATCCGCCCTATGCGATCCAACCAACCCAAAAGGCTCACTCCTCACGCCGCAGGTCAAGATGTTCGTTTCGTCACTTGCGTAAACATCGTCGACTCCGCCTTGGACGGTATCCACGAAATCGTTGCATCTCGCCTCAATGCGCCCTTCCCTGGCTGTGACCTTGTCCCCTGGGTGCTTCGCTGGGCAGTCCTCGCCATGGGGCTGGGCAACACAACCGTCTGGGTGTACAAACACAGAGATCGATACGGGAAGGCCTGGGACCATGCGGGTGCTATGTTGTTGTTCGAGGAGGCAGGCGGGAAGATTACTGATGTGCACGGGAAGAAGATCGATCTATCCGCTGGGAGAAAGATGAGCGCCAACTTTGGCTTTGTTGCCGCTCCCGAGGATATCCATGGGCAAGTGCTTCAGGTGGTGCATGATGTACTTCGTGATCAAGGCAAAGAGGAGTTTTTACAGACATAGACGGCCGCAAGGCTAACAAAATAGATTTGACGACAAACCCAACGCAGTGGCCTTGCCATAATTCGCAGGGCTGGTAATTACAAAAATATGACACCAAACTCCGAGACTGAGTGAAGCGAGTGGTTGAGAGGAGAGCATCTCATTGGGAGGAATTCTTTCTGGTGACATCGCCTCAGATGGAACGCAGGAAGCCAACGACAACCGCGGGTTTCTCTCTCTCATAAAACCACACCTTTACGAATCAAAAGTGTGCAAAACTTTGGTAATAACCTTCCACTAGAGACAAATAATGAGACTTATAACAACGAGAACAACAGTGTTCCAATGCAACCTATATCGTTTGGAATATTGGGGAATGCCACCCATCCTGTCCTCAATACGCCCTCACCTCACTGTATACACCCCAGTACTAACAGCATGGTAGCCTCTAATTCCCACCTTCTCAGTCAACTGACTCCTCCACTGCTTCCCTTGCTTAATCAAGTCAACTGCCTTCTCAAACGTGTACTTGGGTTCCCAGCCCAGCTCAGCAACGGCCTTACTCGAATCATACACCCTATCAACGCGGGCGAGGTACTTCCAGTTCTTATCTTTGAAGACTTGCTCACAACCCGGTACTGTAGCTTTGAAGACTTCCTCGGGATTCCTATCAAGCTGCTGTAGGGTTTCGGGATCGTTGGCGAATGGAGGCGGCGCGCTTATGATGTATTTTCCCCATTGAATCTCCTTGGCTTTGTTCATCGCGCAGACTGATGCCCTGACGATGTCCTCGATATCGCATCTGCGGTAAGCCAACTCGAGCACCTTGAGGTTATCGTCTGCGAGTGCAGTACGACGATCCTCGTCGTCATCCGGTTCGGGGAAGAAGCGACTGGTGCGAAGCACAAGAACAGGCATGCCGCTTTGATTCTGAATGAGAAAGCACATGTCTTCAGCGGCGACCTTTGTCGCTCCGTAAATGTTCTTGGGAATAGGAACAACGGATTCATCAATCCAGGCCGCGGACGACCCTGGCTTGGGACTTAGCGCTGCCCCGAACGTGCTCGTTGTGCTAAAGAAGATGAAGCTCTCAAGCTGATCACCTAGCTGGGCAGCTTCTTCAAGCAGCACCAGTGTGCCCGAGATATTGGTGTCAATGAAATCCTGCTTCGTGTGGCTTCCCACATGGGGCTTGTGCAGAGTTGCCGCGTGGAGGACATGCCGGATAGGGTTCAATTGAAGGATTCCGCTGACGAGGTTGCGATCTGTGATGGAACCAACATGGTGAGTGTTTGCAGAGGGGAGAGTGTCGAGGCCAATTGGTCTAAACCCTAGTGAAGGCAAAGAAAGCATGAGGGCTGTGCCGAGATGGCCAGATGATCCAGTGACGAGAACGTTGTAGGCCATTTTGAGATGAAGCTGGGTAAACGAGAACTGGGAAAGAGGATGATTGTGATGCAGATTCATAGGAAATACAAATAATGAATCGAGGTGGGGACGAGGACGGCGAGTGACTCAAACGGCCATATCACGACTGGGCGATGAATCAATCAAAGAAGGGGATCTGAATGCAGAGTATGATTGTAAAAAATAAAACGATACGTCAGGTGGGAGTCCACTGCAGCAGATCTCCTAGCGTCCTGCTATCGGGTGTTTGGAGAGATGTGATGTGGTGTCATAGGAAGCATTAGATGCTGGGCTACTCTACAATGGCGTTGTGACAGCTGTCGAAATGACATGACATCTCACTAAACGGAGAAAATTGGCATTAAGTGATCTGGTCTCTAGTTAATTCCCTGCTCTTCTAAATGTATCTCGATCTCACCCGTGCCTTGACCTCGTTATTCTAATGCTTCCGTCGAGGATATCCTTGTAAACCTCTCACTGATAACATCAAGCTTCAGGAGCAGCAGTCAAACCTTCCAGAAGCCCGTATCGCGCGAACCTATTCCCACTTCGTTGCTCGGGTTGTTTTGCGTCAAGGGTCATCGAGCCGGGGTCTGGGATATATCGAAGCGAACCCAAAGATTCGATCACTGAAGAAATAGACGCTTGGCCCGGCATGGAAACGTCGAGGTGTTGGGATAGGTCCGCGGATTCGAAGGGTCTGCCGGACACGATGTCCTTCGTCGAAGCGGTGGCAAGGGATTCGAGTGCAGGGTCAACACAGTTGTCCGTGTCTTGTCATCGTTAAACTGAGGCGGCACCGGCGACGAACTTTCAGCACGATGCCATTTATCGATTGCGTAACGCGGGACTTCGATACCTCATCGAGGGATTGCCCAGGACTCTCATCAAAGGGTGGTATGATTTGCATAGTCTGCTTGTGGCAAGAGAACTGCGAAACATCCGACAGCTGTAAGACTGCTCAGTATCAAGCTTGTGTCACAACACAGATACTTGGTCGATCTTTGGATAGAACATTTGGCGACGCTGTGGATAAATCTTTGTCGACATGCGGTAATAGGCCCTTCTCATCAGTGACGGAGCTTCACGCAGACAACCAACCCCCAACCCGTTCTTCCTTCCCAGATGCCCATTTCGTTTTCGCGACGGAACGTCACCTCCTCCGCCTTGACGGTCATGGTAACCGGGTCTTCTTCCACCTTGTTGCGGGACCGGGCAGCCGGGGGCGGCGTTGACGGGGACGGCTCGGCTTTCTTGAACAGGCCCCAACGGCTGGATTTCTTGGCTTCCTTCAGTTGCTCCATCTGTGATTTGACGACTTGACGATCAACATAGATGCGGGGGACATCCGGCTGTAGATATTTGGCTAGGCGGCGTGCCATGTCCTCGTCTGACCACCAGAGGATGTCTTGGGGAGTGGGTTCTTCTTGTTCGTCTTCCCATCTGCCCCATTCATCGAATGCCTTCTCTCTTGGAATGTCCTTTTGAGGGTTCACCGGCTGTTTGCGATCTCCTTGCGGCCCGTCGTACTCTCGAACCCGAATGACGGTGCGAGCCTGATCCTCGTCGCTGAACGTCCAATCCTCGCTCAGGGCTTCCTCCGGCACCATGGTCATCTCGACTAGGTGCTGGGGGGGCTCCATGGCCGCGATAGATGAGACGAAATCCTCAACATGAGGGACGAGAAGTGCCAGTATCTCGCTATCGCGCTGGTCTCGTTGTGAGGTACGTGCAGCCTGCGCTGACAAGATACGGGATGGCAGGCTGCAGAGATGGGAAGAAAAGATAGAGGTAATTTCGGGCTGTGTGACTGTTGATGACAAAGAATAGGGCGGCGGCGGCAGTTCCTCATCAGAGGCCAAGCCCTTTCCCCGAATAGATTGCTTTGACATGATGAACAGCGGTTGGAGGAGTTATTTTGCTGGCTACGAATGAGGGCGACGAGTGTGGTGATGTGCAGGGGAAATAGACGCCCGACCAACCCGATATACAAGATGCAAGGGACAGTTCCGAGTTCACCCTCTTGAAGTCAGTCAGCCCACTGGAGGGAGCTTGTTCCATGACGTTGTTGCGCCTGAGACTCAGCCTCGTGACCTTGGTCTAGACTTTGGGGGGGCTTGACGCCCGAAATGCAGGATGGTTGTCTGGGATCCGCGAGGTAGCGGAGGACGCAAGGATCAGAACCCACGAATCTCGTTGAACTGCGACGGTCTTGGTACTATGCGCTGTTTATGCGATTTGTGCAGACTGCTCCCACCCAAGCATGAAATAAAGAGGGCGGATTGGACAATGATCCAAATGTGTGTGGCGTAGCAAGTTGGTTGGAGGATGGGATCATGCAATTTCCCCTCCCGATGGAGGCTTGGCGGAGTAGCGCGGGTATGGATGGATACCTGTGTAGGGCGTTTATTGCTTTGAAGAGGAGTTAGGGTAACACGAATAGGTATCGGCAGATGAGGTACGGAGTAAAGGCGTCTGTCTGTGCTAGTGTCAGTGACAGCGCAGCAAGAAAGCCTCAACTGAAGGGATACACGTGGAAAAAGGGAACCAATTCGATCATGACCTCGGACTTCGGCGCAAGGTCTAGTTCGCTTAGGCTTACCGAGCAGAATAAGCAAGCAATGACACAAAGAGTCATCTCTGCGAAGTATGAGCTTGAGTCAATACCTAGTTTGATGCCCATAGAAGTTGGGCGAGAGGATGGATGCCACGATCCAAGTGCACATGATCACAATCTGTCGATCCCCGCTCGTTAGAAATGTCGGTGCCTAGTTATGTACAAGCTGCAGATGAACGTGCATACTGTGTCCGTATACCGAGTCAAATCCTCTCGGAACACAAGACTCTGCAGGCCGCTAGCGACCAATGCGTAGCTCAGATGCCGGCAGAGGGTAGCCCCTCCCATCCTCTCGTCCCTGGAGCGATTTCTTGGGCGTCAATACTAACTGCAGAAAACTCCATCTGGAACATGGCGTGAAGGCGGGACGGAGAAGGTATCCCAAGACAGAGAGACAAGGCGTTCTTTGGCTGGAGCTAGTGACAGGGCTGAGCTATTGACGGGCCTGTTAGTGTCCCCCAGCTGAGCAGCGCTTTGAGACCTAATAACCGCCCTCAATTTGGGCTGCCGCCATGGGAAGAGTCCTACCAGCCAGATCCCTCCGCTGTGGCGCACAATCATAGGCATCCATCCGTACATGCGGATACATACACTTTGTTGTCATCCCTGGATCTCCGAGCCAATACCCCCCACTCTCTGTACCAGGGAGCCTCCTCAAGGCTGACCAGGGAGCATCGTCATCTTTCTCGAGGAACTGGAGAAAGCCAATTCTCCCTACGGAGTAGTGGCAACATCACAGGGTATCAATCTGGAGCCAAGTACTACTATCTCCGCCATAGCCCCGGCCAAGAGGGTATCACGGGACTGTTCGGGTAGTTTCGAGTTGCCCAGTGAGGAAACCTTCTCGAAGACGCTGTGCCACAAGGTGCCTGACCCCATGTTCTGACTGTCCCTGTCCTTACCAGGGAGGGTTTGGTGGGTTCATCATAGCCACATTATGGAGGCCGACACCCTGACTGCCAAGTCCATCGAACGAAGCCGATACAACCAGGTCTCCGGGTGGAGAGGAATCCTGGTAAGGCAGGATGATCAATTGGCCATTGGGGTCTCTGGAGATGTCTCACATGGTCCAGATCGTGTGTGCAAATGAAGTTTATAAAGTTAGCCATTGTCCACTTGCAATCTGTTTGCTCGTTTGGCTTCCAACACACATCCGACAGCGAACACGTTAAAGTTCCCTCAGGATTACCTACATATCTCTTTACGATACCCTTTAAGTTTTATCTTGTCTTTTTGTTTTTGAGTTATCGATACCTCTGAATATATAAACCCCCAGGCCAACCCAGTTAACATCACTTCACCTTACAACCACACCACACAACCACAAGAACACGTACAACACCGTCAAAATGGCCTACAGAATTTCCGCCCCCGATGAGTACCTCGCCATCACTGGCATGAACATCAAGACCGTCAAGATCACAAAGGCGACTTGGGTTTGGCCTCTGCAGCGATGCACTCGATTCAGGTAAGTCTTTGTGTTGTCCTTGGCGATGCCATGATGCGCCAGGATCACTGACCCTCGCAGCGTTCGACCGCACGACTATGAGATGGACCTCCAGGCCATGACCAAGGAAAAGCTCCAGCTCTCACTTCCGGTCGTCTTTACTGTCGGTCCCGATATTACTCAGCACGGTGCTGGCGGTACCACCTATGTCGAGTCATCCGATGGCGAGGAAGTCCATGATGACCCGAACCGTGGTGATGCCCTCATGAAGTACGCTATGCTTCTTGCCGATTCCAGCGACAAGGATATCAACTCTCGCGACCATGTCGAGAACATCGTCAGGGGTATCATTGAGGGTGAGACCCGAGTCCTAGTGTCGAGCATGACCATGGAGGAGATCTTCACCGAGCGAGAGGTGTTCAAGAAGCGCATCTTCCGCAACATCCAAACTGAGCTTTCCGAGTTTGGTCTTCGCATTTACAACTCTAACGTTCGTGGCCTCACCTCGTCTACCAAGGGAATCGATACTAACTAGCTTAACCATATAGGTCAAAGAACTTAAGGACGCACCCAACTCGGTATACTTTGAGTCTCTGTCTCGCAAGGCTCACGAGGGCGCTACCAACCAGGCTCGTATCGATGTCGCCGAGGCCCAGCTCCGCGGTAACGTCGGAGAGGCCAAGCGCAAGGGTGAGGAGGAGCGAGAGATCGCAAAGATCAACGCCGACACGGCGGTCCAGAAGACGGAGCGAGATATCGAGCGCGCCCAGGCCGAGGCTCATCTCGACACCGAGCGTACTGCCCTTAGCCGCGATGTCGACATCGCCCGAGTCACTGCCAAGCGCACGCTCGAGTCCAAGGATGAGGATCTCAAGAGGGAGGTCGAGATCAAGCGCGCCGCCGCTGAGCTGGAGCGTCTCCGTGCCACCGAAGTCGTCAAGGCTACCATCGTCCGTGAGAGTCAGCAGCAGGCCGCCGACGCCTCGGCGTACGCAGTCGAGGTCGATGCCCGTGCCAACCAGGAAGCTACCCAGCGCCGGGCCGATGCTACGGCCTACCAGACCAGGGTCGCCGCCGACGCCGAGGCTCTGGCCGACTTTGCGCGCACCACCAAGAACACCGATGGTGCCGCCTACAAGACCCGCAACGACGCCGAGGCGTGGAACTTTGCTGCCCAGCAACGCGCAGAGGCTGAGCTCGTGCAGAAGCTCCGAGAGGCTGAGGGTATCTCCGCCATGGCCGATGCTTACGGCAAGCTCTCGAACGCCTTTGGCGGACCTGCTGGTCTCCTGCAGTACATGATGATCGAGAAGGGCACCTACGTCGAGCTGGCCAAGGCCAACGCCGAGGCTATTCGCGGCCTCGAGCCCAAGATCAGCGTGTGGAACACTGGCAACAACGGCAATGGTCAGGGTGGCCAGGGTGGCCAGGGCAGCGATCCTGCCGACACCATGCGCAACGTCTACCAGATGCTTCCCCCCCTGATGTCCACCATCAACGAGCAGACTGGCATTACCCTGCCCGAATGGCAGTTTGGCCGTCTCAACGCGGGCGTCAACGCCGTCAACCAGGAGAAGGTGAACGGTCCCAAGGACCCTGTTCGACGACTTGACCAGTAAAGGGTGTGCTCAGTTGTGCAGTTTCAGTCTTTATTATGATTTCCTTTTTTGTCGTTTGCAACTAACAAACAATCATTTGAATATATGATTTTGGGATCAGCTTTGGGACCGGGAATGATATCCAGTTGGCAAGGGTTGAAATTGGAGGATGATTTGACGAGCATGGGATGGGATGGGAGGAATTGATATCCGACAGCATAACCTGTCTTGTTATTTCGTTTTCTTTTCCCCTTTGTCTGTATCATAGAACTGTATCTCTGAGGAAATCTTAATGTCCTTTATGTATTTCTTTGAAGAAGAGTCAAGAGGATTGTGAATCTGTACCGTTATGGAAGTGAGACCCATGCCTGTGATGGTGTTGAAGAAATTACCTAGCCAGGCACTCACCTCTTACGAACTCTTTAGAAGAGACTAAGAGAAAAAAGAAAAGAAAAAGAAAAAAGAGAAAAACAGAAAAAAGAATGCGACCACGCCAGGAGTCGAACCTATTTGGATTGTTAGAGGGAATGTTGATGACTAGAAGCCCGTTGTGTGGGTACTAACCTGGAATCTCTAGAGGAATCAGAGGAGACCGAAATCTAGCGCCTTAGCCATTAGGCCACGCGGCCGATGATTTGCTTTCGTTAGAAGCAAGCCACGTTCACAGCGAACATCCAGAGCAGAGCAAACACCAGGCCCGACCAGGCAGCTTTGAACAGGAATAGCTTCGGTCTGGGATATTTATCAGCAGATACAATTCAGACATTAGCAGCATCTCATGTAATAGGAACACCCCAAATAATAGAGATGGCTAGATTAAATTCCCCTATTCGGGTTGATCAGACCCAAAGTTGGTGATAATTCCAGAGTGCCTACGGAGGGAGTAGGTACCTATTACTGAGTCCCGTAAACATCAGGCGCAAACTTAGTCATCATGAGACCTGCCACCCTTCACCCCCCCTGGGCACCTGCTGTCAGCTCCATCGCTTGCCCCGCCAACGTGTGGTGGCGGGCCCGCCCCATGTCCTTCCAGGTTGTTTTCCATCAAATGAAGTCATCGCCAAATTTGGGTGTGTGAGCTACCACGAACAAGCAACTATAGAACAAACGGCTCGCGAGTTTCCACCTCGCCAAACGCAGCCATGTCTTCGTAAGTGTCTCTGGTCGTCTCCAACTTTCACTTAATCTAACACTCACCCATCCGTTTCTCTAGTTCCGGCGGTAATATCCTGTCTTTGCCCTTTCGCAAGTCAACCCAACTATCACTCGCCTCGACCATCCGACAATACATCAACACCAAATATGACCAGCACCCCGACATGTTCCGGCAGGACCTCGAGGTCATCGATACCCTACGTCGAGATGCCGTCAACGTCCGGGAGCCACATCCAAGTGGCATAAAGAAGCTACAGGCTTACGCCGCCCAGCTCGTCTGGGTTGGGGGTAAATTTCCCATAGACGTGCGTTCTCGACAAGCAGCATCTTCAAGACACGACACTAACATGTGAAGATCGGTGCCGACTTCTCTTGGTATCCCGCCCTCGGATATAATACCGAACGACCCATGGTGCGCAACAACCTCAAGTACGAGCTCATGAACATCCTGTACAATCTCGCCGCCCTCTACTCCCAGCTGGCCTTCAACACCCCGCGCGGGAACGAGGGGCTGAAGACTGCTGCCAACTACTTCTCACTCGCGGCTGGTGTCCTCACTCACATGCAGACCGCCGTCCTACCCGAGCTACGCATGACCGATCCTCCCGAAGACATGGACCACGACACTCTCGAGTCCTTGATACAGCTCCTGCTGGCCCAGAGCCAGGAGTGCTTCTGGCAAAAGGCCGTCGTGGATGGCTACAAGGATGCATCTATCGCCAAGCTTGCTGCCCGCGTCTCCGATCTCTACAACCTCGCTGGCGAGGCTGCCATGAAGAGCGAAGCCATCAGCAGTTCTTGGATCCACCACATGAGCGCGAAGCACCACCACTTCGCCGCCGCCGCGCAATACCGAGCTGCATGCGACTGTCTAGAGAAGCGAAAGTATGGAGAGGAAGTTGCGCGACTCAAGGATGCAGTGGCCTGTGTCTCCGAAGGCATTAAGGAAGCACGGAGCGGGTCATTGAACAAGGCTGTCGTTGACGATCTCCAGGGGCTGAAGCGCAAAGTAGAGGAAGATCTGAAGAGGGCAGAAAGGGACAACGACGTCATCTACCTCATCGCCGTGCCTCCCAAGTCAGAGCTCAAGATCCTCGACCGTGCCAACATGGCGGTGGCTAGGGTTCCACCCCAGGTTGCCAACCCGTATGACTACTTTGGCGAACGCGCCGAGTTTGGCGCTGCGCTCTTCTCCCGACTCGTTCCCTTTTCTGTTCACGTTGCTATCTCCATATATGAGGAGCGCCGAGATCGCATGGTCAACCAGAATATTATCCAGGAGCTAGAGGCCCTGAACGAAAAGGTCCACGACCTCCTTGCATCTCTCGGATTGCCCGGCTCGCTACAGGCTCTAGAGAAGCCTTTGGGACTGCCTCCCAGCTTGGTTCAACACGCCGAGGAGATTAGGCAGGCCGATGCCATCGGAAGGGTGCAAAAGAGCTTCGCCGACATTGACAAGCTACGATCTGCAGACCTCGCCATCTGGGAGGAGGGAAAAGCTACCCTAGCATCAGAGGAAGAGGAGGACCAGAGACTACGCATGAGATTTGGGACTGAGCGCTGGACGAGGCCGGAAAGTCAGCTCGACCCTCAGGGCTCAAAGCTCTGGCAACTTGCAACCGAGATCGAGGGTTACTTTGCTAGTAGCATCAGCAGTGATGCCGTCGTTCGGGATAAGTTTGGTAGCATCCAGGACTTGCTGAGCATTCTCGCTGGCCCGGATCGAGACCTCATGGACTCGGTTCCATCAAGCCGCCGAGTAGATATCCCTGAGACGCTGAAGCCAGTCATAGGGAGACTGCGCGGGGCGTACAACGACGTACTTCGCCTAGAAAGCCGTCGACGGAAGAAGGTAGAGAGCCTCAGGGAAAACGCCCGCCGAGACGATATCAAGCCCGAGATACTCAAGGAGGCGGCCCGTTTAGAACGGACATACCCCACGACGGCTCTGGTACCAGCGCACTTTGAGGATTTCTTCGAGAAGCGTCTCGACAAGCTTTACGAGCCCGAGTTGGACGCCATTGATAGGGAGGCTCAGGACCAGGAGCGTATCCTCGCAGATGTTCAGCGCATCAACCGCGAATTCGAGTCTCAGAAGCGGCAGATGGGCGAGCGCGGGAACCGAGAGCGCGAGGTGGCGTTGCAACGACTAGACAATGCGTACTTTAAGTATAAGGAGATTGTCAATAACCTGGAGGTTGGCCGGAAATTCTACAATGATCTGAACAAGATCGTTGGCCAGGGTTTCAGGGACGTTGTCAGGGGCTGGATTGCCCAGCGCCGCATGGAGGCGAGGGCCTTGGAAGAGTATGTCTCGTCGCCACTCCATCGGAATATGCCAAAAGCTGACTTGAATAGGGAAATCAGTATGCCACCATTGTCCAGCCTCAGCATCTCCCACAAGCCCACTCCTATGCAAAGCCCCGTCCCAGCTCACCAAGAGCCGGTTCACTCATACGCCAGTCCGCCACCTCAACCCGTCCAGACTCTAGCAGAAGCCAGCATCCAGTCGTGGGCGGATGAGACGGTGCAGCAGCCCCGGCCGGTACAGCCACAACCACAGCCGCCGATGGGTGGGATGTGGAATCCGGGTATGGGTATCAAGTTCGGGGGTCCGGGTGGTGGATCAGGAGGACAGTCAGGCGCTGGGACTTGGAACCCAGGCTCTGGGATCAAGTTTGGATGAGTGTGTTCTGGTGGCCCGACCATGTTTGATGTTGCTGCCACTTTAGCCAGGGAGGATGTCCTGATAGATATCAACAATTCACCACATCAAGAGATCTAGCTGCGTCGTGATAGGGGACAAAAAGACAGAAGAACGTGACCCCCATTACTCCGCCATTATCAGACTATCGTCCCCCAAAAGCCTCGACAAGCGATAGTGTCAACAACCACCTGGTTCCCTGATGTTAGACCTTGCAACAACAACGCCGCGAACTGCCCGTCGTTACAGTTAGTCTGGACACAAAGGGCTAGGAGCGGAGTTGAGGTGTTGCGGATGTCCTTTCCCTCAAACGTAGGGTTTAGATGAACATGTCTCTCACATACAAAGCGATAGACTGTTACTTGTAAGCCTATTGCTCTCCCTCATATACAACGTAGGGTCAACGTGACCCCAATACGACAAATCAGACATCATATATTGACGATCTTCATGGGCGTGCACATTTACCGTGCTCTGGGAACATGGCAACCCTCCCAACTTCACCGAAACATGCCTCCTGAGCATAGCCAACTGGCTAACCCTAATACCTAGCAGCGAACTCACCCTTCCGCCGTCTACTTTGCCCAGGGGTTTTGCATTTGGGGTCTTCAGCTCCCCGAGCCAGTTCGAGGGTGCCACGGCAGAGGAGGACAAGGCACCATCTCTCATGGACATCCTCGTCCGAGACAATTTGGCAAATTCTTACGTGACCAAAAAGTATTGCTATTATTATAAACAAGACATTTTAGCGCGTGTGCCATGGGAGCCAAGCACTTCTCTTCATCATTGCGTGGACCCAGATTCTGCCTTTCGTTCTGCCTAGTACGCCCGTCAACCGAGAAGGCATCAACCACTACAACGACATGATCAACTTCATCCCACATAGAGAAGGGATTGACGCCCGGAGTGACGCTGATTTACTTCGATAATGCTCTCGGGTTCTTTGGCAGCAACCTCGGTAGTGAGGCGGATCGCCCACTATAATTGGTATACAGAGGAGCTCGGGGTGAAGGGCAAGATATCTCTCAAGATCAACAACTTTGGCTTCCCACAGGATGCAGAAAGCGAGGCCAGCTTCTACACGGCAAATCATTTCAATTCTATCTTCCTGGGCGAGGACTACTGCGGTCAAGCGAACTTTTAGAGACAATGTCCCACTGAGCAAGGCAGATCTTGAGTGCATGGCGGCATGGCAGATTTCCCCGGCATCGATCCGTACACTGCCACTGCGATCGCTCCTCCGGTGCCTGATGATCGTGATAAGTAACTTTGAGTGCGCGAGCAGCGCGTCATGTACATTCCGCCCATACTGCGATAGCCAGACAAGCGTCAATATCTACGGCTGGCTACCGCTCCCAGACTTACGTGTACATCACACCAATTCTTTGCAACTATCTCGACTATCTGTACAACACACGGCGGACGCCCGTGGCCCTGGTCAAGTTTGGCTTCTCCGTGTTTAGCGAGGTTGACAAGGCACCCGTGAACCAGCTCTTCGACACGCCCCAGAGCATTTTACTACTTTAGTTTCATGTTGGGATGGCATCGAGGTTATCGGGGCGCACGCCTGGTCGTTCGTCGACAACTGGGAATTTGGGGGCGGCGTTGCTCACTTTTGGGATCCATACAGTGAATCGTACGACGAAAGAGAGGAGGTACAGGTAGAGTTTCTTTAACCTTGTTGATTTCATGAACGCGCGTGGAGTGGAATAGTTACAAAGTAAGAAGAACGCCTAGTAGGATGAGGATGCAGTTCCAACGTTTCTGTATCTAAGCCATTTGCAGAATAGTGCATGTACGCGATCCAACCTTTCTCCTATTATACTATTTCTAGATGATGCCAATGCGTTATTATTCCGTATTGTCTGCGGGTTTCGGGAAGAGATGGGGACCGGGGTAATGGCCATGTTGGGGAGAATCATTGGAGTACCACGCATGCCGTTCCAGCACCGGGTTCTCGCAGATCCATGGGTTTAACTAATAATACGGCAATTTCTTTATTCTGGACGAATTTAAGCTTAGAATCAAAGATTCAGTTTGTTGAGGTTGAGCAATAGGGAAACCATTGGTGAAACTGACGTCAATCAGTCCATTCGGAGACATTGGGCCGATGTTGATGAGAAGCTGGCCAACCGGCTTCTTTGAACAATTTGGGGAGGGGAGAGAGAGACCACACGGAGATGCCGGATTGGTGCAACAATAACAACAGCTATCAATGGTCACGAGGGCAAAACATCAAGCTTATCGCGGTGTTGGCTGAGGTGAATATTGAAAGTGGCAGCCTGATGAAGGATCACGGGTCCACTCACCTGCACATATGGAACAAGAAGCAACAAGCTCTCTCCTGTAAAACGAGAGACATACAGCAAGGTGTGGCGGGCGATACATACAGGTTGAGGCTTGCTCTCCGTCCAAAACACCCAACCCCAGACCCCTGACTCGCCTCCAACATCTCAAGCATCCCCGATATCCACTTTACCCCGCAGGATCCATGATATCAAAGACGGCAGATACGTCCGAATGGGCTGACTGGCAGATAGCTGACGTCGCACCTCCGCAGTAGCACCGGAGGCTGTTGGCCGGGGGCAACGGCAGACGACAAGCCATGGGACCAGCGTCAGTAACCAACGAAGGTCGACCTTCCAGAAGGGGCAACGGGCCAGTGCGAGATGGGCAGGATTTCGTAGATAGCGGTGGGTACAAAGAGTCCTCAAGGGTGGAGGTTGCGGAGACGAAGAGGGCGAAGCCAGCAAGGGGGGAGGGAATCGAGGCCGGGGGAGAGAAAAAAAGCTTATCTCTCACTTCATTCTCACTTGATGACCCGTATCTTCTCTCGGAGGAAGAGAAGAGGGAACTCTCACGATGCTCGTTTCTAGAACTACGCTAAAGCTCAAGGCGGAAACGCGTTGTGTTCCTCGATCCGCCGCCCCCCGTTAACTAGCTCTCTCCCCCAAATGACCTTGGCGATCGTTGCCAATACCGCCCAGCAACTGGGCGATCCACTAGAAGGACGCCGAGACAAGTCAATATCTCTTGGAAAACGAATCTGCCCCGCGCCCGGCTTCTGTGTGAGAAAGCTGGGCTCTAACTTGCTGCAAGTCTTATTGCTGTGCATGTTTCGTGGCGGGCGGGAGCGTGCCGTGCACAACACAACAAGGGCAGCAGCGCGGTATTAGGCCTTTTTTTTTTGTGCAACGCCATGGCTGCTTGCTGCAAGACGGGACAGGGTAAGTGAGGGCAACACACACACACACACAAGATAGTTAGATTGTCCTCCGACTAGGGGGGGTGTTGTTGCTACTACCTACCACCACATACTACTATACCTACATCCGGTGCCAACATGGATCTTCCCTATCACCTTCTTCATGTGCAAAAGGACTCCGTCACTCTGCTGATCAGTGGGACATCTCGAACGGCGGCGTCGAACCAGGGAAACCAGGCATACTCCGCCCAACCCGTTACGTGATGAACAGCCAGTAGCAGGCCTCACTCTTCGCTTTTCCTCTCCCATCTTGGGTCGAGCCCCGTGGTCACTTCGTTGCTATGTGCACTTGCTATGTACACTTGCTCCAAAGGCGACAGGGACCGCATGGCTCCCCCCCGAAGAAGTTGCCGCTTTCAGCCTTGGGTTGTCGCCGTGGCCGAGCAAGGGGAGCGTGTTACATACGAGGTGTGCAACTCGAGGCGCCTTGGCGTGAATGATGGGTATGCGAGACAAGATAGACCAGCCTACTACGTAAGGATCCGTGCTGATGGGCTCTCTCTCTCTGCCCCGGGGTCAGACCTAGAGGTCTTGCTTCTGGGGTAAGGAGACGACGGAGGCGATGGCACTGCCCGTGGGCTTTCTCTCGTAGAGAGGACCTTATAAAGGGACCCCATACCTTGCCACTATTTAGATGCCATGTCCCACGCGCTCTCCCTTCCCTTCTTACCCCATCACATCCCTTTCCCCCAAGTTCCCGTGCAACAAAGTCGCAAATCACGGCTTGGCTTGTCTCACGGGCGTCACCATCCCCTCCTCCCATTACCCTCCCTCACCAAGCCAAGTCCTTGGCATACGCGCGCGTTCCTGACGCCTCCCTCTTGGCCCTCACTCCCCCAAGCATTGGCACCTAAGCTGCCTTTATCCAAGCCCGCATAGTCCTCCCTCTCGCTGGAGAGCCCCAGATCAACACCATGAGCGAACCCATCAAGCGGTTGTCGTCCAACGACGCCGAAAAGGCCGGTCTTGGCTACGATGCCCAGGCCATGGAGTCCACGAACAAGGGCGAGTCGATACAAATCCGTGGTCTTGAGACCAGTCCCGAGACGTCGCTCCAGCGAGGTCTCAAGGCCCGCCACATCACCATGATTGCCATTGGCGGTGCCATCGGTACCGGTCTGATTATTGGCACTGGCAAGGCGCTTGCTCAGGCTGGTCCCGGTTCCGTCTTTATTTGTTATACTCTAATTGGCTTTGTCGTCTTTATGGTAATGGCCGCTCTTGGCGAGATGGCCGCTTGGCTTCCAATCTCGGCCGGTTTCACTGGTTATGCCTCCCGATTCTGCGACCCTTCACTCGGTTTTGCTCTTGGCTGGACGTAAGTGACTCTCTCTTCTTGGTCAAGAAAGAGATGTGGCTGACTGACGGATGCATAGTTACTGGTTCAAGTACATCATCGTCACTCCCAATCAATTGACAGCCGCCGCTCTCGTCATTCAGTATTGGGTCGACCGCGACAAGGTCAACCCTGGCGTATTCATTGCTATCTTCCTTGTCCTTATTTGTTGCATCAATTACTTTGGTATCCGATTCTTTGGCGAGTTTGAGTTCTGGCTCTCCTCGTTCAAGGTCATTACTATCGTCGGCATTATCATATTCTCTCTTGTCCTGGCCCTCGGCGGTGGCCCCGATCATGACCGCAAGGGATTCCGTTACTGGAAGAGCCCGGGGTATGTTGAGACTCTTCTCCATCATGGCGCTATGCTGGTTCCATGCCTCTCCCATGGATATGCTAGTTCCATTGTCTTTCTTGTCTTGGATATGCTGACAACTATCAATAGTGCTTTTAGGCCCTACATCAACGAGGGTGACAGTGGTCGCTTCCTAGGCTTCTGGTCTTGCATGGTCAACGCGACTTTCGCCTACCTTGGTACGGAGCTTGTTGGTGTCACCGTCGCTGAGGCTCAGAACCCTCGCAAGACTATCCCTCGCGCCATCAAGCTTACCTTCTACCGAATCCTCTTCTTCTACTGCCTTTCCGTCCTCCTGGTTGGCATGTGTGTTCCCTATGATCACCCCAAGCTCGCCTTTGCCAACAAGCAAACTGCCGGTGCCTCCGCCTCGCCCTTTGTCGTTGCTGCCGATATCGCTGGTGTCAATGCCGTCGCCCACATCATCAACGCGTGTATCTGTGTCTTTGTCTTTTCTGCGTCCAACTCAGATCTCTACATTGCTAGTCGTACCCTCTATGGTCTAGCTTCCGATGGTCAGGCACCCGCCATCTTCAAACGTACTGACAAGCGCGGTGTGCCCATCTATGCCCTTGGCTTCTCGGCTCTCTTCGCCCTGCTGGCCTTTATGAACGTTGCAAGCGATTCAACCAAAGTTTTCGGTTACTTTGTCAATCTCACGACTATCTTTGGTCTTTTGACTTGGATCTCTATCCTTGTCACTCACATCTTTTGGTGCCGCGCCCGCAAGGCCCAGAATATCCCCAACGAGGCCCTGCCCTACGTCGCACCCCTAGGCATCTACGGATCCTATGGCGCTCTCTTCATGTGCATTATCGTGGCCCTAACGAAGAACTACGACGTCTTTGTTGGTGACTTTGCCGATGAAAAATACAAGACCTTCATCACAGGCTATCTCGGTATCCCGATCTACCTAGTCCTGATCTTTGGCCACAAGTTCTACTTCAAGACTCGCGGTATCAAGGCCCATGAGGTCGACTTCTACACCGGCAAAGATCACATTGACCGAGAAGAGAACGAGTTCCTTGCCCGAAAGGCAGCTCTTCGCGAATCCAAGGGTGCTAGCCGCGGCGGATGGTTCTACAAGACTTTCGTCTCTTGGCTGTTCTAAGCCGGTGGGGAGATGGCCCGCGATGGCCCGCGATGGCCCGCGATGGCCCGCGATGGTGATGACTACATGTATTCAACGAAATCAGAAATGTTTATTCCGTCTATGATGACACCAGAATCTGTTCTTGCCAACGTGATGAATAGTATGTCTCTTTGTTCTCCGTCGCTGTCCCAATTTGGTAACTTGTCCGGCCCCACACTCGGCCGGTATCCGGAGCGTCCGGAGCAAGAGGCCCGGTAGGTATGCCAACAGTACGGATGCAATGTGTATTCACTGTAAATCAGGTCAGAAAAGTTCAACATGGTATTAAACGGCAGCCATGGATGGCAAAAACAGTCGCTCCCAAAATGTGGTTGTGATTCTCATTGCTCAATCTAAGCTCTCTCTATCCTTTTTAATCGAAGTCAAAGTGAGGTCATTCACCATCGAAACCCGCTTCCAGACCAGCTTTCAGCACCCGGCATCTCCCTTAGTCATCTTGCACGATGGTGAAGGCCCGCTGAAAGCTGGCATCGACCTCCTGGACAGAACCACGGACCTTGTTGGCCTGCTCACCGCTGAGCCCGCCGATGATGCGGCTGGTGAAGCCCTAAATATCCACGTATTAGTCGTTTTTCCCAGTCACACCATCTCTCAGCCAGTGCACTCACCTCGAAGAAGCTCTGGAGGGGGATAAGGGCCAAACGGATGGGCTCGTGGACCACAGGAAGACCCTTGAAGATCGCAGACTTGTGGAAAAGCCCATCAAGAGCAGTCTTGAACGAAGTTGCCATCTACAACAACACATTGATCAGCGTCAAACTGCAGTTTTGTAGGCCATTACTAACCTTCTCAACAGCGGCAACAATCTTGTCACCGTCCTTGCCCTTGTAGTCACCCTTCTCGATCTGAGCAAGGGAATCGAACAGGATCGAGGCGCTACCGCTTAGTACATTCAGTCTGGGAAATATGTCCTGTTTCTGTGTCAGCTTAGCCGGCTCCTTGGTGATAATGCCTCTCACGCTCAGTGGGCCCTGACCGATTACGATCAGTGGCGCGTTCAGAGTAGTGATCTGGCTAATAGGCTTGACCAGCGTGTCGGCGGTCTTGGTGATGACCTCAATCTTGACGAGGAGCTCATTCACGGGGAGGATGGCTTGGGCCAAAGAGGCGGCGCCGAGAAGGACGAAACCCAGTGAAAACCGCATTGTGGATGTTTTTTTTTCACAGTGGTGATGAAGTTTGGGTGGATGAAGGGGTGCAGAAGGACAAAGAGGTGATGAGCGGATGCGGCTTTGAGATGAGAGGAATGGGTTTCTAGATCTCACGCCATCTTATACAAATCATCCATCCCACAAAATGCCAGTTTACTTATAGTTGTTCTCACAACTATCGCAACTCTCCATGGATGTTAGACTGTCGTCGATGGTTGGAATGCTCTCCCGCGGCTCGGTCCGACTTAACAGAGCCGTTGACAACGCGAAATTCATCCCTTGAGACTCTACCTCGAGGTTAGCGAGAATAAAATGCGGGCATCTCTATGAATGCTCCATTTCAATAATGGAGCTCGCTGCAGGGCATGCCAATGCAAGGGTTCAATCAGCGCTTCATCTTATAATGTCGGTGAAGGGTTCCCGAGTCCAAGGGCCATATACCTAAATTACCATCATTACGTCGTAACCCAGCATATTGTACTCCGAATTTAGTCGTAGCATCCATGGCTCAGCATGAACTTGTTGGTTCCGTGCGATGCACACATATACCGACAACTGTTTGGCCCCTCAACCCTGACCAGGAGTGTAGCCGCAGGGTCACCCTAGGGTGCAACAGAGCCGCATCTCGACGACACGAAACTACTACGCGATAAACATTAGTTGGTCAAACTAAACAAGTTTACCCACGAGAACAGCGCATGGCATTCTAGCTCCCCATGCCAACAACGTCGATCAACAGGGACGATTCCCACCCTGGGTAGAATCGGCCAGAAGGAGACCATGTGACCCAAAAGCCCATCGAGACACGAGACATTATTCGAGCCTTCTTTCACCGACTTCCTTCTTCAATCCATCTTTCAAAAACGGGCCAGCACGCATCTTCACTGTCTCAGTTTACTGGCGGAGCCAGAGAACCTCAACGTATCACATCTCTGGAACACATCACAATGAACCCAAACACAAACTCTCATTGCTCCTACAGACATGAGAAAAATAGGGAATCCGTAAACTTGTCCCAAACGCCAAATACGGCAAACAAAAACTACCCAAGGGGGGGGGGGATACATCGTCGGAGTTTACAATTACAACCCTTCCCTAATCCATGTCACTATTCGGTTAGTCGCACGACAAATCGGGGGCTGACTTGTAGACGAGACTTACAGCAGCGCCAAGGTCAGATCTCCGTGAATCCTAGCCTTGAGCTCGATCTCGATTTCGAGGTTCAGGTCGAGGCGAAGCTTGAGGGGATCCTTGCCGCCCGACTTGCCCTCCTGTTGCTGCATCTGCTGTTGTTGCTGTTGTTGCTGCATCTGTTGTTGTTGCTGCTGCTGCTGGCGCTGCAGTTCCCTCTGCTGTTTTCGGGAGAGTTGCTGCTCTTCCTCTTCGTCAGACGACTCTTCATCGAGCCAGGCTGGGCGGCGGCGGCGGACGTCCTCGCTTTTGGTCTTGGTCCTAGTCTTGGGCTTGGGCTTGGGCTTGCCCTTCTTGCGAGGTTCAGGTTGCTGAGGAGGAGTTGTCGGCTCATCGTCTTCCTCCTCTGATTCGGACTCTTCCTCATCCTCAGAAAGGGAATCATCGTCTGTGACGTTTTCATCATCATCTTCTTCTGATTCCTCTTCGCTTGATTCCTCTTCCTCAACTGGTTCGGGTTCAGGCTGCTTCTTCTTCTTCTTCTTGGGTGGAGTCTGCTTTGTCTCCGGTTTGGTCTCGGGTTTGTTTTCCTCAGGCTTTACAGTCTCAGCGGCTTCAGCGTCGGGCTTCGACTCTTTGGGCTTTGACTCTTCAGGCTTTGACTCTTCGGACTTTGAAATGTCAGGCTTGGAGGTGTCAGGCTTCGACGTGTCAGGCTTCGACGTGTCGGCCTCTGTGGTGTCTGGCTTTGAGAGATCGGGTTGGTCTTTGTCTTCGGACTTGTCCTGGTTCTTTTTCCAAGGGTTGTCGTCCTCTGACTTCTTCTCCTCTTGCGGTCGGGGAGGTCGGGGAGGGGGAGCTGGCCCGTCGCCCGTTTCCTGGGAGTCCTAATTCGAAGTTAGTCCTTGTCCCCTCCGCTATAGCAACACGATGCTCACCTGGCGAGTTGGTGAAGACATGGCGAGGAATTATTGCGAGTCTCTTCTCTGTGCTGACGAACAATGATAGTATGGTGATGGAGTCGCGAGCTGCCGACGATTGAGATTGGATTCTACAATGATTGAAGCCAGCTGCGACCATGGCTTTTGTGATTCTTACACCCGCCCTCGAAACAGGTTCGACATTTCGGCCTGACGCAATGGACGTCATCAGAAACCCTTTCTCACCGTCGAGGAACCGGTTTCAAGTAGCCAGGGACAAGAGTATTTCTGAGGATCCATCCACACGACTGTCAAGATGACGTACGGATTCATCGAGATAGGAAATCCTGAGCAAATGGCGTTCGAACTGGTGTGAGGGACCAAGCAGGGGTCGTTGCAAGGGTGTATCTGTGGCTGGTTGCCATGAGTGGTCGAGGCACTACAAGATGGACGTCATTCTCATCATCCTTCACAATCCATTTCTTGTTTGCGGACAAATCCACAGTCACCATGGTCATCGGTCTGCTCGCCATCACGGCTATCCCAACAGTCATCGGCGTTGGAAACGCGGTCAGCGCGCAGAAACGACAGAATGCCGCTTGTACCAAGGAACAGCAAAAGTTCCACCTCACTTTCATCATGAGACATGAGGGACAAGTGCAGGAGATAGGGACGGGTGTGTTAGTAGACAACAAGGTGAGCCAGAAGACGTGCTTGTTCCAGCTACTGAGTCGTGGGATTGACGAAACTTCAGCTATACCTCAACCTGCCCCATCAGCCAGTCCAGGGCCACAAGCTCTGCGGATACCATTTCAAGTATCCGGGTGAAGAGGGCCACTTAGGGCTAGTGAGCACCATTTCAGATGACCCCCCTATGCTCAATTGGCTATATGTCAACAAGGACACACACGCCGTGGAGTACGGAGGCCGAAAGGATACCATCGGTCACGTCATAGGACCCTGGGGTTGGAACGAAGATGAGCGTTTCCTGACGCTGGAAGGCGATCATGATGGCTTTGTGGCGGTGCGAGAAGATGGTCCTGATGGCTTCAGATGGGCCGTGTACTGGGACCCGGAGGGTGAGATTCAGGAAGAGGCCGACGAGGAAACCTGCCAGCCAGTGAGGCTGCGGCGGAGACTGCTACTTGGCGTGGAGAGCCGCTATGTCAGAGACTGAGACGGGCGGCAACGGGAAGCCGGGACCGTTGATCATCGGTGGAGAAGACGGGGGGACGGTCAACCAGATCCGAAAGGGGGGTGTGATCGTGACGAGGCCGAGAGCAAGTTGGGTGCAGGGTATTCCGGAAATGACCTTGACCATGACCTCATGGGCGGCGACGGGGGTCGAAATCCTGTTATTCAGGCAAGTAGCGAGCTTATATGATCTCGCTCTCGCGAAATCGTGGAAGGGGAGGGAGATGTAGAGATTCAAGACAACATACCAATCCTCTTCCCTCTTTACCTACCCTGCAATCGACAACGGAAAACGAAGCTTGACAACTTCGCGATATCCCTCTTCCTCACCAAAAAGAAGAACAAAAACAAAAACAAAAAACCACGAGCCCATCATGTCAGCAACCGCAGAAAAGGACCGCATCTCGTCCATCAACGACTCAGACGACCAGACTGGCTCTAGTGAAGAGCAAGCCAAGCAGGTCCAGCGCCAGCGCAAGAAGAAGAAGACAAAGACCTCGCGACGCAAACAGCAACAGTCTGGGCCTCTAGATCAGCTCCCAGTTGCCGGCGACGTCGGAAACACGCTCAATGGAGTCACCAATACCCTCGGCGGCGTCACCAACAACGCCGTGGACCAACAGGGCGGCGGTGGTGGCAAGAGCGACACTCTTCGTCTGCGACTAGACTTGAACCTCGATATCGAAATTCAGCTCAAGGCTCGTATCCATGGTGACCTGGAACTAGCGCTGCTGTACGTGCCCGCCGCTCCCCTCCTCCCCATAACAAGCCCCAAAACTCTCCCCTCCTCCCTTCATTCCCTCTTCTCGTTACTGGCCGTTGTATCTTACTTGGCATCGAATCTCCAGCACCGGCTAGTAGCACACGTGCCAAGGGCCCAGCTAATCGCATTGTTGTCTTTGCAGAAACTAGGGGTTTTCTTGACAATTGCTATTGCTGTTGTTGTTGTCGTTGGTACTATTAGTACCTGTATTATGTTAGGCTATTATGGTGGCGTCCAACGGCGTTCGGGTTTGATGTGGCATGGGAACTGGAATACAGTCAATACAATACAAGTTGTGCAAGTTGCCCATAACGATATCTTGCTTCCAGTGTCCAGTTGCTCGTTCGTAACTGTAGCTCCGTGAGTGCTTTCAAGGGCCGCCTGGAGCGAGGAGGCCGTGAGGCCAGGATGACGACGCCGAGTCTAACAATGGATACAATCAAAACGTCAGGCTGCAGACTCCGGCATGGTTATCCGCGCTCGTCGTTGGCGGACCGCAAGCCACAACACGGTGCGGAGAGTTGTGAGCCACACAAACCGCTGAATTGCCATCCAAGTCAACACACACACTATCCATATCCGTCGTAGCTCACAGGAACGCCCTGACCTTGGTCAAGTCGGAACAGGATTGAAACCCCAGCTGTCGAGCCACAGGCGAGCCACCCTTGCCCCTGCTAGCGTGTGGGCCATCTATCCGTGATCGCGATGAAGGCAGAGGATCGAGCCGTTGAGACAAGAATCTGGTTTCCGTTGTAACCTTCTCAAGCTGGCTTCATGCTCAGACGCTGTTCATGCTGCTGGGTGGAAGAAATGCTCCGTGAGTGGACAAATGTTTGCAAGGCTAAGGTGACAAGGCAGGGTTGAACCCCCTTCCATGCCTGCATGAGACCCTCCAGTTTGTCGTCATCTCCCCGCAGAAATCTTGGAAGCGAAGCTCAACGGGTTTGAGCCACATATGGAAGCTCTCCAGACCTGGATGGCCTCATAGTGTACTCTCTTCTGCCATCTCCACGTTTGAAAGCTGCGGAAACCAAAGTCGCCATGTCCTCGAAGCCCTCCACCCCTGATGCCGATCCGACGCACAGCACTTACGAGGTCAACGTCCCGGTCCGTAATGGTCGCAGCTCGTCACCAAAAGTCTCAAACCCCGAAATCCGCATCCCCAGAATAAAGCCCATGTCATCAGAACAGTCACCCGCAGATCTTGCAGTCGGCCTTGAGGGCAAGTACGTCGATGAGTTCGGCAACATCCTGGACTGGGATGGGACGGTTCTCGGCCGTGTAGAGGGAGACCTCCCGTCCATGGTGGGCAGGCCGGTCACAGCCTCGGGAGATGTTCTCGATACTGACGGCGAGGTGGCCGGCCATGTGTGTGAAAACTACAAAACACCCAACCTGAAGCCCCTGTCAAGTGGACTCAAGGTGGATGACGAAGGGAGGATCTACGATGAGCAGGGAGAAGTGGTTGGAAAGCTCAACAACCCCCCAGAAAGGCGCAAGAGCAAAGGAAAGGAATCAGAGAAGAGTGGAGATGACAGCCTCGGCGCATCGAAATCTGCAGCCGCACCCAGGCCTGACGAGATTTACCTGGATGTCAAGTCAACCTTTGACGGCATCCAGCTCATCATCAAGATACCCACGGTCTTTAACAGGACCCGCGATAATCAATAGCTGTTGGCGCGTTTCAAGATGTCGACGGTGTCATGTACGCCAAGCAGGTTTGCGTGGCCCAGCCGATGCCCTCTTGCACGGGATCCTTTCATTCATGATCCCGCATTCCGCCTTGGAGACCGCATGTTGTGAATCTCACACGTGAAGGACCCAGTAGCCTGCTTCCCGAACGACTCATGTCGGGCGTGGGATCCTGAAGATCGGCCCCAATGGTGTCTTCTCCGCTTAGGAAGCCGGTTTTGCAATACCAGAGACTCGTGTTCCTAACCAATCGCTCCAAACCTCGTCCTAGAGCCTCCTCTAAGCCAGGCCAGTTCTCGGACCAAAACTATGGAGTGAAGCTGATGGATACGTCATTTCGCTTCCTTCGCCACACCCTCTCGCGGTTAGATCTTCATCATGACGTGTGGCTGTTGAAGGGCTCGTCCGATAACAGGTGCGGCGCAGTATCATCCAAGGTCATCGTCTGGGTTGATGGCGCTCACTCTGACGTTAAAGTTAATATTGACGTTATAGAAAGGATAGGGAAACTTGATTTCTGGCGCCTTGATATCAGTATAAAGCGTGGTGAAGATGTGGTGGTGGTTACAACTCATACCTAAATATCAAGGCATACTACCATACTGGGCCAACATAGGCATCAACAATCACACAGATTATCGTAGCAACTTCACTTTGAACCCAAGATACCCGCCGAACATGGAGGGCACCAAGGACCCGACATCTCTCGCCGAAGGTCAGGCCAGGGAAGCAAAGAAAGACGTTTCTGTCGGCGAACAGAAGAATCCTGGTGCGTTTACAATCCTCCAACCGAGTCTAGCACTCATCATCCCCATTGCAGTCAATACCGATTCGGTTCCTCGGAGCGGTGCGGGCATCGTGAGCGAGAGCGGCGAGGTCATCGACAAGACCGGCAAGGCAATTGGAAACGTCACAGATACCGACAAACTGCAAGACCTTGTCGGAAACACTGTGACCGCAGCTGGTGATGTCGTCAGTTCAACTGGTGATGTCCTTGACAAGACCGTGCCCCTGGATCTCGGAGAGAAGTCGTCAGGTGTAAAGGAGGAAGGACAAGAAAAAGAAGAGGAAGAACACGACGAACACGACGATGAACACAGCGAGTATACAACTGAACCAGCCGAGAAGGCAAAAAAGTCGAGCGGCTTCGGTTTAGGTGCGCTGAAGGACACGGTTGGTGCTGTCCAAAACACGGGTGACGCCGTCACCAGTGGCTTGGGCCTGGGTGATAAGGCAAACGAAAGTAATGCGCCTGACACCGACAACGCTGCGGTTGACGACATTCATCCCGAGGAGTCGAAAGACGAGACACCCAAGACGGAGGGTGTCACCAAAGATGTTCAACCCCCAGATCAAATTGATGCCGAGAAGGCTGGGGACGTCACTTCCAAGACAGACGAGCAAGAGGTTCCGCGATCAGTCGCCCCTGAGTCTGTGGCCGATTCCGAAGCTCTCAAGGAAAAGTCTCCAGGGGTAGATACCGAAGAGAAAGCCCTCAATGTCGACACGGAATCGAAGGCCCCGGAACTTGAGACTGAAGTCAAGGCTCCGGAGGTCGAAACCGAATCAAAAATCCCAGAAGTCGAGACTGAGTCTAAAGCCCCAGAATTCGAGACTGAATCCACGGGCCCAGAAGTCGAGACTGAATCAAAGGGCCTGGAAATTGAGGCCGAGGCGAAGGCGCCAGAACTCGAAACCGAATCCAACATCCCAGAAGTCGAGACTGAATCCAAAGCCCCAGAAGACGAGACTGAACTGAAGGGCGCAGATGTTGAGGATCAGCCGAAGGCCCCAGAGCTCGAAAACGAGTCTAAGGCCGGCCTTGAAGCTCCCGAGGGCGAGATTCCCGAAACCGAAGCACCAAAGCCAGAAGTTCCTGAAGCTGAAGCGCCTCAGGGCGAAGTTCCCGAGCCAGAAGTCCCCGAAAGCGAGATACCCCAAGGAGACGTTGCCAAATCCGAAGTTCCAGAAGGCGAAGTCCCCAAATCCGAGGCGCCCGCTTCCGTTGCTCCCCCATCGGAGGCACCCAAGTCTGAAGTTGCCGTCGGCGAGGAGGCACCCGGTGCTGAGGTCCCCGAGGCAGAAGCTCCAGAAGCCGAGGTTCCAGAGGCAGAGGTGGAGGCAGAGGGTGAAATTGAAGAGCCCCTAGACTTCACCGTCCTCAAGGGAACCAAAGTCGACAAAGAAGGCAACCTCGTCAATGACAAGGGGCATCTCATTGGCCGTGTCATTGAGGGCGAGGTGAAGCAGCTCATCGGCATGCGTTGCGATGACAGTGGCGTTATTTGGAGCGAGTTCGGCAAGGCCATCGGCAAGGCTGAACCACTGCCCGAATGGGAGCGCGGTGAACCGAAAGATTTCTCCATCCTGAAGGGATGCAAGGTCGACAAAGATGGCAACGTACTCAATGATGAGGGCGATCTAGTCGGTCGTCTCATCGAGGGCGAAGTCAAGCAGGTTGTCGGTATGAGAGTCGATGAGAACGGTGACATCTGGAGTGACGGCAAGATCGTTGGTAGGGCAGAGCCTCTTCCCGAGTGGGAACGAGAGAAGAAAAAGGACTACTCTATCCTCAAGGGATGCAAGGTCAACAAGGCCGGCAACCTCGTCAACAACAATGGAGATGTTATCGGCCGAGTCATTGAAGGCGTTTTAAAGCACCTCATCAACAAAAGATCAGACGAAAATGGTGCTATCTGGAGTGACGGCGGCGAGATTATTGGCAAAGGAGAGCCTATTCCAGACTCGGAGCGTGAAGAATTGAAGGGGTTTGCCCCCTTCGAGAACTTCCCCGATGCCACTGTTGAGGCCGATGGACGAGTCATGTTCGAAGGCAGGCAAGTCGGAGTAGTTGTGGAAGGCGATCCCAAACGTCTCAAGGGTAGTAAGGTTGACGAGGATGGAGATATCCTAGATCGCCGCGGCAACGTCATGGGCAGGGCCGAAGCCTGGGATGAACCCGAGGCTGAACCTGAAGCCGTGATTGATATGTCCGTTCTGGCTGGGAAGCGAGTCAACAAGGCCGGAAACGTGGTTGGTCGAGATGGTGAGATCTACGGACGAGTCATCGAAGGCCACATCGGTTCTCTCGTTGGCCGCATGTGCGACAAGGACGGCAACGTGCGCAGCGAATCTGGCGACATCATCGGAAAGGCTGAACTAGTGTCTGAGGGCGAACGCGAAGGTCTTAAGGAAGGCCCATTTGCTGAGCTCTCTGGATGCACTATTGCGAAGGATGGCAAGGTGGTCACTCCCTCGGGCGATGTCGTTGGTCGACTAGTCTCTGGTGATCCCAAGATTCTCTTTGGCCGCCTTGTAGATGAGGATGGTGACATACTTGACCGTAACGGCAATGTCATTGGCAAAGCAGAGCGCTGGGAAGAACCCGAGGTCGAAAAGAAGCAGGATCCTTTGGCTGGCCGCCGAGTGAATCGAGAGGGCAATGTGCTCGACGAAGAGGGCAACATTGTTGGCAAGCTGACCAGCGGCGAGCTCCTCGTTTGCTCAGGAAAGGAGGTTGATATGGACGGCGATGTTGTCAACCAAAAGGGCCAGACCATCGGTCACGTCACTCGACTTGAGGATATTCCCCCCGAGCCCGAACCGGAATCTGAACCGGAACCCGAGGAGACGGAGGAGGAAAAGGCAAAGCGTGAGCAGGCCGAGAAGGATAAGAAGTTGGCTGGCCAGCTTGCGTGGTGTATCGAAGAAGCTCTTGACAAGATGCGACCCATCTGCCAGCTGATTACGGACAAGATCAACGCAGCTGAGGCGCAGCCCAAGGAGGAGCTTGACGAAGAAGAGCTCGTGAGACAGGTGAGGCCGCTCATCGAGGAAGGCGGTAAGATCTTGACACAGATCAATGGCACCATCCGTGGTCTCGATCCCGATGGCCGCATTCAGAGGACTGCCAAGCAGAAGGTCGCTTCAAGCGAGGCGTCTGATGAAGAGTTCCATTTGGCTGAATTGATCAAGGAGGTGAGTATTGTTCCTGTCTATCCAACGTACTAGACGTCCACTGACTAGCGGTAGCTCACAAACACAATCACCACAACCATTGACAACGCCAAGCGCAAGCTTGAAGGAATGCCACACGCCAAGGAGGAGCTCAACCCCCTCTGGGGTCTCCTCGCAGAGCCTTTGTTCCAGATCATTGCTGCCGTCGGTCTGCTTCTCAGCGGCGTTCTTGGCCTCGTTGGTAAACTCGTAAGTCTCGTTTCACTTTTTTTTTCTCAGAGCTGCTTCGCTAACGACCCTAGCTGCACGGACTTGGCCTCGGTGGTCTTCTTGATGGCCTTCTAGGAGGATTAGGTCTCGACAAGATTCTGGGCGGTCTTGGTCTGGGAAGCGTCGTCAACTCGCTGACGGGCAAGTCTTCGAAGAAGAAGAAATAAATGATGGATTTGGCCGTCGCGACATATCAGTCTTCTGGTTTTGTACGTTATGATTACGGATTTGGTTTTGTGTAATAGTATCGTACGTATTAGTTGTTCCAATCACTTTCGGTTGCACATTCTTCACTTGCATCGTGACCCGCCTTCCAAATTGTTGTGGAGATGATGGGACATTAGGGAAAGTGCTATAAACAGCATATGCAACAATTGGTGCTTAGTCAACTCCACTTTCCCCCAACTACAAATTTTCCGTTTTCACTCCCAATTTTTTTCAATCCCCCATCAACATTCACTATGACCTGCTCACGCCTGGCGCGCCCTGAGCAATGCAACCATGCGTGTTTTCCTCGTCCGTCACGGAGAGACGGTTGACAACGTGGCAGGCCTCTATGCCGGCTCCCGCGACTCCGCCTTGACAGCCCACGGCGTTCTCCAGGCTCAACTCCTCGCTGCTCATCTCAGCAAGACCGTGACCTTGACACACCTCTTCTCCTCCGATCTCTGGCGAGCGCGGCACACCGCGGAGGCCATTCACGATGCGCAGAAACGCGCAAAAGAGAGCGAGCTCAAGGTGGTTGAGTTGTCGGGTCTGAGGGAGAAGGACTTTGGGACTGGAGAAGGCCTGAAGATCGGTGCAGCTGTTGTGCATGAAGGTGCTGAGACGCCGGAAGCAATGAGGTCGCGAGTTGACCGTTTTTTAAATGGCCACCTCGTCCCATTGCTGCGAAGTGATGCTGCAGTCTGCATCGTCTCGCACGGGATTATCCTCAGGGTTCTCTTGAAGGCTCTCTGCGCGATGATTCCATCCGTCACCCTCGCTCCTTGCGCTCAGTCGGATTCGGTTCCAACACCAACGCTGGCTCGTCCTTGGTGGGGCAACACAGGCTATCTTGAAGCCATCGTGTCGCCGCTTTCCGAGGTTGGTCTCCAGCTCCGTGTCGAGCAACTCAACGCTCTTGACCATCTTCGTGGTCTGAAAAAGACCCGCGGTGGCATTGGCAGCGCCAAGTTCGACGCCAAGCAAAAGACGATGACGACCTTCTTCAAGCCAACATCGCGAAAGCGTAAGCTTGAGGACGAGGACGTTGTCGTCTCGCGCTAGCTTGATGGTATGTTCTCACTTCTTTTTTTTTTCAATAACACACACCCAAGCATATGATGAGAACACAAAATTCACAGACCTGTACTGAACTACAATGTGGAAACAACTTTGTCCAACCGCTGTCTGACAGCTTCCTTCCAATCCATCTTGATCTTCACACACATTTTGTTGATGATGTTGCTAACGATGGTGTTCAGGTCCAATCGCTCTAAGAACTTGTTAATACGTAGCATGATGCAGTTCTTCGCATTGTCATAGATGTTTAATATACATATACTATTCAATTGTCATACATCTGTGCTTGCCTCGTCCCGTCCTGTAAACACTTTGTGCATCCTCTTGCTTACTGCCTGGCCAATCGATCGATCTGAAAAGGCCCCATCTTTGTTGGCGCTCTTTTTGACACTCTCGAGACGACTCGGTCCCCCAGCCTCCAACCCGCGGACGAGTTCGCTCACGGTTCCAAACTCAGCTGCCACCCCATAAGCAATTGGCGCTGTGACCCGCGCGATCTCTTGCAGCATCCGAATATAGGTGTCATTCGTATCGTCGCCCGTCTTCACCTGCCCGCTCTCCATGCAGAAGCCAGCGCCCAATGTTGCCCGATCGCGCTGCTTTCTGTATGGGATCGTAGAAACATGCTGTGTGAAGGTAGCGATCCAATGCGCTGTTTCCATGGAAACCGCCGTATGGTGAATTAACACCCCATGCATGACCTGCAGTTGGAGAAGGGCGTCCTCGATCGTCTCCTCGGGCACATAGGCCTCAGCCGTGTCTTTGCGACGAGATGCAGCAGACGCCACAGCCGTCTGGCCGCGCACGACTGATGTGAATTGGCGGTTGCGCAAGTTGCGGTTCTTGCGCATCCAGGGCGTCAGGCCCTCGAGAAGGTAGATGGTTTCCTTTTCGGAGAAGTGTCGTTCCATACGGGCAACGTGCGATGCTAGTTCCTCCGCGACAGCGAGCTTCACGAACTCATCGGCTGTCATGACGACAAGCACATGGCTTTCGTCTTGGATCCGGAGGGGCATCGGCTCCCACAGGCCAATATCATCATTGTACCGGCTTTTAACCCTTCTCCGCCACTTGATGACATTTTCGACCGGGCTATCCCAAGTCGTGTACTGAACCTCGAGTCCCTCCAGCACGGTTTCAAGCTGGGTGGTGACTGTTGGATTCAGGCTTGAGGCCATATCAACCAACATCTCTGGTGTTGAGACCTTCTTGTCTGTCCGAATCTTGTTGACTTCTGCCAGTGCAGCAGCTCGTTCCTTCTCGCGAGTCTTTGCCTCCTTCGCTTCTGCTCTCTCCTGCCGCTTCGCCTCCCTCTCGACCACCTTGGCAGCAGTTCTAGCTGCCCGCTCGCGAATCCTTTCTTCCGTCAAGTTCTTGTTGGCCCGAGGTTGTGATCGGGTTCTCGTCGAGGTGACATCGCTTTGGGAACGACTCAGTTGCGCTCGACGCTGGAACTTGGTAAGATCAAAGTCTGCAATGTCTGGTAGCTCGTCTTCAGACCCGCTGCCGGACTCGGAATCGTCGATGTCGATAACGATTCTACTAGTCGGCCCACGTTTCGGTGGTGAAGAGCTGAAGGAGCGGATTTCCAGCGCCGAGCTTGAAATTGGATCCCACTCGTTGTTGCGTCTTGGGCGAGGTCTCTGCGCAGAGGCAATCGTTGGACTCAAGGAGAACCTTCTTACGTCAGGAGGCTTTGGTGCAACTGGGACTGGCTGTGAGGAGCTTGCAAATGGGTCTGATGATTCAACCAGCCTTGTTCTAGGCTTTGATGGGTTCCCAATCGTTGGCTCGGGAGAGCTGGCAAAAGGATCAAGGTCCTCTTGGGGCCGAGTCATATCTTTGGTCGTCTCGACCACATGACGGCTCCGAACTCCCAATTTCTCTATGGGAGCGGGATCCTGGGAGCTTGAGAGCTCAATTGGATCAACCAGGACGCTTCTGCTCTTGTTTTTAGCCCATATCCCAGGTCCCTGGCATTGAGGCGCCGGCCCTGGTGAGATTCGTTTGAGCGGGCGACTAGCCTCTGCTGGTGGTGAAAGAGTTCGTCGCTTGTTTCCAGTGACGTCAACCAGGACCGGCTCATCAATGTCTATAGTGGTGTCGAAGTCATCAGAGTGGAAGGAGAAGTCATTCGACAAAGAAGTCTTGTTGGAAATGCTCCCAAACGGATCATCTCCCAGCTCTTCATGGCTGGTTCGCCTGTCAAGTTGAACCGCCGAGGGGCGTGAGGGGTGGGAGATTGGGGGGCTAGACGAGATGAGATCAATCACGTCTGGTGCCATTATTTCGACAAAGGGTTGGTTGTGGATGACATTGAAGAAGTTGGAATCCACGAGGGAGATTTCGTCGTGATTGCCATCGATGCGCGCCTGCCTGCGCGGTGCTACGCGACTGCTTGAGGCGGAGCTGACACGAAAAACGCCAAAGTCACGTGCTTCGTTCCGTTGTTTACCATGAAGGTGCCGAGACACAGTCACCACCTCCCTAAGGTATCAACACTCGTTGCCCGGATTAGTGACTCTGTCGCCAACAGAATATGAAGTACGTACTCAATTGTAGCCATCAGTATCCAGATTTCTAGGTGTAGGTATAACTGGTACTATGCTTCCCATCTCGAGTGTTTGTTTCGTCCAATCATGGAGTTATTGGACTGGCTAAAGAAAATCCTCCTGACTCCAGTTGACCTCAGCCATCCTACCCTGAACCGAGCGCCGCTCCAAATATCTCGTCCATGATGACCAAAACGGGATACTCGAAACAATCGTTTGTCGGGGAACTATGACCTCTTCCCCGTATTGGGCTCGGTTTGAAACATCGTCAACACTCTTGGCCTGAAAAATGAGTCCGTTCCATCGGCAGTTTGTTTTAGTTGTTGGTGATCACCTCCTAATGGCAGGGGTGAAAACCGAGTCCGCCTCCGCGCTCCATCGATGCCGGTATTGTCAATGGATAATACTACGCTGCACATGCCAGGCAACACGGGTGCGGGTTTGGGAAATGCATGAATCACACACATCCAAGAGGAGGCGCACCGCTGCGAGCATGACCCACAAGATCTGATGTAGAGAGGTAGGTAGATGCGATGGCAGGATGTTATGGACAACTCATCTCGGCTTAACTTCTTTCAATGTGATGGCCATCGACTGAGGGATTGTGAATTCCTGCTGGTGGAGGTGAGGCTGGACATTCGTAATTATGTGAATGGCTGGAAAGACGTCCGGCGTCTGTTGGGTCTCCTTGCACCGCGACGTCGGCATCTGGGTCAGTTGTGAGAACTGGAATCCATGACCGTCGTTGATCAGTGCCTTCTCGACTCCCCCTAGGAACTCGACGAACCAAACCAGAGCTCTCGTTGCCGAGAGCACACCGAAAATGTGCGCTGCTGTTGCGCTATAGGAACAAGCCAGCCACCAGAACGGCAAAGAGGGAGGAACAAGACGGCGAGCCCAGGTCACACCGCCCTTCACCACAGCCCGAACCCCGCACAACTGTCGAATTCAAGGTGGGTAAGTCGAGGATCAACTGACACCGCCTGGGCGTTGACAAGATGGTGGGTGGCCCCGTTGCAGATGGACAATGAAAGAGCCGCAATCTCTGATCTGCGGAGGGAGACAGATGTCCTTCCAAAAGGGCAACATATCTGGGGCGGAATAAGGCAGGGTCCCAGTTTCATAGTCTCATAGTCAAGGTTAACATTGATGAAAATCGGACAAGATGCCAGCTGTTAAGGCTGATGGCTAAGACTGTCTGGACGCCTCGGGAAACCAGCAACAGATCTGGCATAGCAGCGTGCTTCGCCAAGACGCATGGCATGGGCGAGTTGGCTGGCACCACCCTGTCGTGGCACGAACTGTCGACCATGTCTCTGGACTGTCTGACTCCACCGCCGATTCGAGGCTTGCTTGGGACCCGGGGTCTTGCGTGCAAGCTCCCAAACCACCAAGGATCCATCCAGAACGAAGGACTGGAGAACACAACTGCCCCCTTGGGAGCGATAGCCCATTGTACCTATGCACACTTAAACGATCATGTATGAAGTACTCAGCTACACATACATAGGAGAGGCGAAACAGCACCGAGAAGAACAGTAGAAAGGAGCTGAGGCCAGGGAATTCGAGGGTATGGGGAGTGGGGGGGCCTACCTGAAACCAGCCGTGGCTGCGGTGTGCCTGTGCCCCCGCGAATTGCTTCTTTCAAAGCAGAGTGAGTTCCAAACAGCGTTGGATGCAGAAAGGACTTGCTTCTGTTATCGAGAAATGGTGCCATTCGATGTTGGCCAAGGATTGCGACCGACGTCCGAAGAAGTAACTTGGACACTCGGCTACGGCCCTTGTGCCATTTCCCAACATTCGAAGGTAGCGAGAGACGGAATATCGATTAGAAAGACACGGGTGCGGGCGCGGGTGCGTGAAAAGTGTGTGAAGACGGGAGTGTGTGAAGAGTGTGTGATGCACCACAGCAGTCTTGGGGACAGACGCATGATCCAAGACAGCCAGCAACTCGGCGAGGTCAAAGACACAAAGGCGCCAGCCGCGAGAGGCGGAGGAGCGAGGATGTTTGCCCGTGCGAGAGACAAAAGACGATCAACCCGCCATCCACTAACGCCGCGCATTGCATGGCATAGTGCGCGGCGTTGTGCTGGTTTGTGCTGGGATATTGTTGGTCGTGGGATGATGTTCTGGCCAACCCCCCCTCTGGCACTCTTGATCAGACGCGGACCTGGACAGGGAGGTATGTATGGGATCGTGGGCTCGAACTGCCCATCTTGATACCGTTCAATGGACTCGACCGTTGGAACCGGCCGTTTTCTCTCGTGTTGTTGCGTCTAACGGTTTTCGCTCTCTCGGTGCCCGTAATAACCCAACGTGATGACCCGCAATTTTTTTTTTCTCTCTTCGAGGTACGTGTTGGGCTTCCCCAGCCCCTGAATTGAAGGTTGCAGAGAGGCCAGAAATCCCAAGTGAACACCGTCCAGAACATTAGTGCCGGACTACGGAGTAAAGTGATGGCACTTGAGTTGATCGGGAGGAGATGGGCTGTGGACTGTGGCTGGGAGGGATCTGGATTGTGGACATCCATCCATGTGTGTGCGCGCGCGGTTGCGAGTGTGAGCACTCCGTAGAGCGTGCACGGAATGGGCGGAGAAAAAAGACGCCGATGCCGGGGTTGCGAAACAGCCAGCCTCCTCCGCGGCCTCGTTTTGGTCGTCCCTTCCGAAACTTCAGCGCCCTTGAGAGCGGCCTTTCAAGTACCTACCTGCCACAGGGAGCCCGCCCCTGACCAGACGACAGTGGCAGAAGTCTCTCCACTGACCTAGCCTCCCAGATTTCCAAGAGTCCATCCATGGATGCTTGCTGCTGGGCATTGTGCGCTGGGCCGACATATGGGGTCCCGAGCCAGCGGAGGCCGGGATTAGCCAGGGCCCATGCCGCTAAATGGCCGCCCGGGCCAGGTACCAACAGCCAGGGGCTCCCCCGTAGCACCAACCACACTGGCCAGTAAGCGCACTTTCCACCACCAGCCTAAAGCAACCTTGAGCGGCTAGCGGTCCAGGGGTCAGGACCAGTAGCGAGAGGACGGGAGGTACCTGACTTCGACGCAGCCACTGGCTGAGGTTTAATGTACTTCTAGTCCGTCGTGGCGGCCGTGACAGGCCCCGGCCCCGAATCCAATCCCCTAAACCACCCGCCCAGGTGAACGGAAGGAGCCTGGAAGTTACTGAATGGAAAGCCCCCTCTCCGCCCCCTGGCCTTGGATCCATCCATTTCGAGGTTTTGTCCCTTTTTTCTCTCTGCGACTCCTGAGTATCCAGACAACGACGCTCGTCGCTTTCCCGACTCCCTCTCTTCCGCTGGTTATCTCGTTGTCGCGTCGAGATTCTTCCCATCGCGCATTCTCCTTTCTCTCCGTCCCTTCTCCCCCCCTCACCCCCTCTTTCCTTCTTGGTGACGACCCTTCACTATCGATCGCCGTCCCCTCTTTCGCTGGAACGAGAATACCACGCCCTGATCCTGTCACTGGGTCGGACTTCGGACGGCTGTTTAATTACATCCCCCACACCCCTGGTCAGGATACCACTACAGCAAACACTCGAAGCCCGCCTCGCGACAGACCAAGAGGTTCACAGTGCCCGCTCGAGAGACTGTCTGGGACATCCCACGATCACTCGACCGACGACATCGTTCCGCCCCGGACTTATGACGCCGTGAAGAACGACGATAACTGCCTTTCTTAGGCCACCATATTTTCGAGCCCTCCGCGGCCTTTCAACTCCCGCTGCGACGATTTCGTCCCTGACCACGGGCGCATAGCCAAGTCACCGCGCGCAATCCGACGACACCTCTCCCACCTTCGCCATGGCGACCTCGCCGCCGGCCTCGCCGGGGCAGACGCTCCAACGGCCCTTGAGTGCCATCGCTAAAGCTTCGCCTAGAAGCACAAGTCGGCTGAGCATGACAAGCAAGACGGGAGGCGGCAGTAGAGCGTCCGATGAAGAAAGCCGAACTGCCGTCAAAGTCGGTATGTTCTCCGCGACTGCTTCAGTTGTCTGGATGGGATGCTTACCTTCGTAGCTGTCCGTGTGCGACCTCCACTGAACGCCGCCGATCCTGGCTACGACCTCATTCCCCAGAGATTCCAGCGGTCCATGGTCCAGACTACCTCCGATACCAGCCTCGCCATTGACTCTCCCCAGGGCCGCAAACTCTTCGTCTTCGATCGTGTCTTTAGGTCGGATGTGATGCAGGAGGGTATTTGGGATTACCTATCGGACAGCGTGAATTCTTTCACCCAAGGCTACAATGTATCGCTCCTAGCATACGGTCAGTCCGGCGCTGGAAAGTCGTATACAATGGGTACCTCGGGCCCTGCTGAGCAACATGACCCCGAACTGATGGGTAGGCTGACTGCGCATTGTGTGCTTTTGACTTACTGACAGAAAACCTAGGCGTCATCCCCCGTGCTGCCGCCGCGCTTTTCGAGAAGCTCGAGACCCCCAAAGCGATACCCAAGTCGAATCGAAACTCGATGTCCCACCTTCGAGGCCCCCGAGGGTATGGCCAACAGGACGTTCTCGGCGATCGGAACTGGTCTCTCAAGGCGACGTATTTGGAAATCTACAACGAACAGCTCCGCGATCTACTTGTCCCAGAATCAACCCCGATGCAGGAGCGTGGCAACGTCGCAATCCGAGAAGATACCAAGGGCAATATCATCTTGACCGGCCTACGCCAAGTAGAGATCAACTCCGTGGATGACCTAATGAATGCGCTCAACTTCGGTTCTTCGATCCGCCAGACTGATGCCACTGCCATCAACGCCAAGTCTTCGAGATCTCATGCCGTATTTTCTCTTAACCTCGTCCAACGTAGGAGCAAGTTTGCCTCTAGCCACGGCGCAGAGAAGCGCTTTTCTGTTCCGCTTGAGGCCATGACGGGCCAGGATATCTCCGTAACTACCGACAGCAAGCTACACTTTGTTGATTTGGCGGGCAGTGAGAGGCTGAAGAACACGGGAGCTCAAGGCGAGCGCGCCAAAGAGGGTATCTCCATTAACGCCGGTCTCGCTGCTCTCGGCAAGGTTATCAGTCAACTGTCATCCCGGCAGGCTGGATCCCATGTTTCTTATCGCGACTCCCGCTTGACACGTCTGCTCCAAGACTCACTAGGTGGTAATGCCATCACCTACATGATAGCTTGCGTCACGCCTGCCGAGTTCCACCTGAGCGAGACTCTCAATACCGTCCAATACGCCCAACGTGCGCGTGCGATCCAGTCCAAGCCTCGTATTCAGCAGGTGGAAGAGGGTGACAAGCAGGCCGTCATTGACCGCCTCAAGGCCGAAGTTGCATTCCTGCGAGAACAGATTCGAAGCGCCGAGCGTGGCGGCGGCAGCCCTCGGCGCAACGCCCCCGGCCCCAACGAGCGATCTGAGCGACAGAATGAGCGGGAAGCCGAGTTGCAGAACCATCTTCTCGACATTCAAGAAAACTACACGGCCCTTAGCCAGCGCCATGCCCGTCTCATTGCTGAGATGGCCCGAGCCCGTGAGCATGAGTCAGAGAATCAGCAGCTTGAAGACTCTCTTGATGACAGCGCTACTGACCGCCTCAACCGTTCAAACTCGTTCGCCCAGGCAGTCGAACAGGTCGTTCTTGAGTATGAAAAAACTATCCAATCGCTCGAGCAGTCTCTCTCAAGCACCCGCGGTACCCTTTCCAACACAGAAACTAGTCTCCTAGAGCGGGAGACCAAGTGCGCGTATGTCGAGACTCTTAATGGCCAGCTGCAGGCCCGACTGCAAAAACTCATGGATCGTGAGGCTAGTACGGAAAACTACCTTCACGATCTGGAGACTAAGCTCGACGGGCACACCAGCGGCGAGGAGAAGAATGCTACCATCATCATGGAGCTCCGAAAGGAGATAGCCCGTGTCAGAGAAAACGAGGCTTCCTGTGAGGACTATATCTCGACGCTTGAAGAGCGCCTCGCCGAGGCTGACCAGGATGGCGAGCTGATGCAGCGCGAGATTGACCGACTAGAGCAGGTTGTTGAGCGCCAGCGGAGCCTCGGAAAGCTCGACTCGCTTCTCTACGAGCTTGACCAGATCCAGGAGGACAAGGATCAGGACAAGGGCAAGGAGAATGACAAGGAAACAGAACCCACACCCGGAACTGCGCCTGTCGAACATCCTAACGGCGTTGCGTCGCGCCGTGGCATGGCCGAGCATTCTCGAAGTCTGTCCCATGTCAGCCGCCACAGCCAGATGGAAGAGCCCATCCCCGAAGATGACGAGGAGCAAGACGGTACGCACACGAAGATCAGTACCGTCAAGGAGGAAGCGGAGGAAGATTCTCTCCGTCTTGACAAGCCCGCGGAGGAGCTTCCCCCTCAGAGCCCTGCGCAGTCAAAGTTCGTTGCCGATAAGCTTGAGTCGGTAACCCAAGAGCTCATTGATCTGCGTGTTGAGCACGAGTCAACCCTCCACGACTACGACTCGCTCCATGGCAAGTACGAGGAGGCCATGCGTCGGCTGGCTGAGATGCAGGATGCTGCAGATGAAGCACGCCACCCTAGCCGCGCGCGCGACTCAATAATCTCAGTGGCTACGCCAACGCACGCGCGTCCCGAGTCTTTTTTATCCGACGCGAGGTCGAGCGATTTGAAGGATGGCCCGCGGTCCTCGTTTTCGCGATCGCTCTCCTCGGAGCTATCCTCTGCCATGGATTCTCCTGTTACTGCGAACTCATCTAACGCGGACGTTTCCTCTGAGGATGAAACCGCAACCGCCAAGCTCGCTAGCACATCTGCTGAAGATCTGGCGCAGGCTCAGAGAGCTGAACTTGCCGCCGAGTTGGGCCGGCTCAAGGTCATCGCCCAGGAGCGCGAGGCGGCTGAGAAGGAGCTCGCAAAGAAGTATGCACAGCTCGAGTCTCAGCATAGTGAGACCCTCGATATTGTGGAGGAGCTGAAGACAGACTTGTCCAAGGCGCGGGCCATCGAGGCCACTTCCCCCCGCGCCAGCACTCCCATTATCAGAAGGAAGTCGAGTCAGAATCTCATGATTATTGATCGTGCTAGCCGCTCGTTTGCATCCTTGCGTAACATTGCAGCCGAGAGCTTCGAGAATAAACCTGAGCTGATGCAGAGCTTCGAGCTGAACCTCAATGCCGCTATGCATGGACTGCATTCTAGGAGCGAGCGCATCCAGGAGCTCGAGGCAGACATCGCGGCTGGCAAGAAGGAGATGGAGACTAAGATGACCATCATCTCGGGACTAACCCGTGAGCGCTCCAGTCTCAAGTCCAGCCCCGTGGAGATGTCCATGGTGGCAACCTTGCGAGACCAGCTAGAACAGAGCGAGAAGCAGCTGGCTGCAACAAGGGACGCCTTCTTCGAACGAGAAGAAGCCCTCACGAAGGAAGTGGAGTCACTGCGCCTCGCTGTGGCCTCAAAACTGGATCCCAAGGAGATGGAGGACGCTAAGCACGAGCACGAGAAACAGGTTGCTGAGTTGCAGTCGGAGCTTGCTGCATGGGAGGCTAAGCACAAACAAGCCGTCGACTCCATGGCAGAGACGGAGGCCCAGATGGAGACCACCATTCAAAAGCTGGAGGCCCAGGTGATATCTTCGGCTGCCCAACTTGCCGATTCGCAGGCTCAACTCGCCGCCAATGAGAAGGATGAGTCTGTTAAGGAGGCCGAAGAGAAGCAGCAGAATCTCATTACCTTCTTGCGTAGCGAGATCGACGAGTACAAGGCTATCATCAACAGCAATGCGACCAAGGTAGCTGAGCTGGAGCAGGCACATTCAACAGCCCGTTCTGAGCTGGATGAGTTGACCGAATCTCATGCGGTGACGAAAGAGGAGAACGCACAACAGTCAGAACTCCTCTCCAAGCTGGAGAATGACATTGCGACCCACGAGGAAGCGGCCAAGAACCACCATGCCGCCCTGCAGCAGCTCAAAGCTAGCCATGCCGTGGAGCTGGCCGATCTTAGGACGTGCGAGCAGAAGGGGTATGAGGAGCAAGTGGAAGTGCTGCTGTCGGAACACGCTGAGAGTGTTCAACGGCTTGAGCTCGAGCTGGCTGAAGTGCATGGGGAACTCCTCAATATCGCAACCCAGGTGGCCTTCGCCCTTGGCTTGGACGTGAGCGTCGAGAAGTTGACGGAGCGTATTGATAACCTCGTCGGTGACCAGAAGGCCCTGCGGAAGGAACAGAATAAGTCGAGCCAGATGGAGTCACATGTTTCCGAGCTCACGAACATCAACGAGACGATCGTCCGCGATCTTGAGGCTGCCAAGACTTCTTTGGCTGAGATGCTCGAGAGCTCAGACAGCCAGGGTCCTCTTGTGGCCCAGCTTGCAGCTGCCAAGACCAAGATGGTTGAGCTGGATAGCCGCAGCAAGAAGAATAGTCGTCTTGTGGAAGAGCTGGAGGAGCAACTGCAGAACAACTTTGATGAGGTCCAGATGACCAATAACCGACTGAGCACGCTCCAAACCGAACGGAACGCCCAGCTGGATGAAGCCAACACTGCAACGGCACGTCTCCAGGCCGAGTTGGAAACCCTTCGCGAGGACTACGCAGCGCTCCAGGTAGGCAACATGCCCCTTATTGACAGGCAAGTACCAGAACTGACGTGTAATAGGCCAAACTTGAGGAGGTATCATCTGGTGTACATCGGTCCAACTCCAACTCGACCATTCGCAAGAGCGCATCCCACGCCTCTCTCCCATCGCCACCACCTGCGATCCCCCTGCCGCCTCTGCCAAGCGGCGCCGGCTCTCCTGTCAATGGCGTCCCCAGTTCACCGACGTCTGCCGTGCGCCCAGCAAGCAAAGACAATCTCAACATCTCCCAGATCACGGAAGATCAGGAGGCACGGATCCGCACGATCGAAAAGCACCTCACGGCCGAACGTCAACTCACCCAAACGCTTGAAGAAGCCCTTACCGATTTGGAGAAGCAATCTAAACAGGTCAAGACTGATTGTGACGCTTGGAGGAAGCGAGCCCAAGAACTCGAGGGTGAAGTCAAGGAGCTCAAGGAGCGACCGCCGCCTGAACCACAACACGACAACCGTTGGAGCGTCCAGGCTGTGGAAGAGGAGCGCAAGAAGCGACAAGCGGCCGAGGCTGCCCGGCGCCAGCTCGAGGAGCGCATGAACGCCATCAGCAAGGGCAAGAAGAAGAAGGGAAGCTTGAACTGCTTCTAGGGGGGGCTGAGCTGCGTCTAGAGGGCTTTCCAGCCCGATTCAGAGCCCGATCCTCCTGCCCGTTCAGCTTGGGGTTGATCTGGCGAGGGTAGTGGGAGCGGCTTGGAATGCTTTCATGTCCCATCATGTTGTCTTGTTTTTGATGTTCGCCATATTCCCCCAATGTTTTTCGTCTCTTGCCTTTGTCTGGCGAGATTTGTCGCCGGACACCCGGACCAAGACGGCGAGACCTTTTTGCCTCGTTTCTTTTTTCTTTTATCTCTCCTTCTCAGCACCGGCCTGGAGTTTTGGAAGGGGTTTTGCTGATTCTTGCGTGAGAGAATACCACCTACACTAGCAGCTCGATGCGTTGATGTGATTCGATTTCTCATTCGGAATCTTGTCATTTGTATTTCTTCATTTCGCCTCTTGACAAGGGGACCGGGGGTGGCTAGTTTTTTTTTCTTTTTCTTGCTTTTCTTTTTCTGAAGAATGAGCGGAAGATGGGATGAATCTTTATGACGGCCCTGATTTTGGGGCAGCTGTTACATATAAAGGACTGTTGTCCTGGATGATAGTGGTAAATACTAGTTGAGACTTTCCCACCTGAGCATCTTGCCATTACTCGCTTGTTGACTCTGCCTCGTCATTGTCCTCTGAGGGTAGGGCCTCGGGGAACCATCCGTACTCTGTGAAATTTATTGAGTGTTCTCCCAGAGCGTTTGTTGTTACATCGACGCCTTCCGCGCGCAGTGCTGTGGCCTGTGACTGAGAACCCTCGGGTTGTGATCTTGGAGGGCTTTAGCGATATTGGGATTTGGCATGTTGAATCAATGAACTGCTGACCTTGGTGAAATCATCCCTTTGGAGTTGATGACTCGTTGCCAGGGGACGTTGTCATGGTTGAAGCGTTGTGAGGTATCTGATGGGAGGTGTTTGAGGCAGATTCCAACCTGTCGTGGGCGCTGGGCTGTTTTACAATAGCGAGAGTTAGAAGAGGACGGTTCATGATGCATCAAACCAACGGATGTAATGTTGGGTCTTACGGGTGCCGACGAGCATGGCGATGTGGCCATATGTGGTCACTCTGCCATGGGGGATCTCTTGGACAGCCGAGTATACGGCGTGGAAGAAGGCTTCGGCCTCGTCGGAGCGGGGCATCGTGGATGGTCTAGTGACTGACTGCTTATCATGAAAGTTTCGGGGGTTCTAGTTAGGTATTGATGGATCATAGGGGGTTCCTTTCTTCTCCCAAGTGGTGGTTGATGCCTTCAGAAGGGCGCGATGCGTTTTGCGGGGTATGGAATTATCGAGTTCAGATATACAGATACCTCGGTAGGTAGGTAATCATAGAGGCAGGTAGGTACTTCTAGGGCAACTTCATCTTTTACATCTCATTCATTTCATCATCTCGTTCACACATACATCTCTATCTCTATAATCTACACTGCCGTCACCCCTAGTCTATGCTTCTACATGCTTCTCATTCACCAAGACATATCGATATCGCGCCTTGCCAGCGTCCATATCCTGCACCACCTGGTTCGCCTCACTCATCGAACGCTTTTCCACCCACGGCTGGATCTTCTGGTCCACCGCCAGCTGTAGCATCTCCTCGATGTCCTGGGGTGACCCAATGGCGCTGCCGCCGATTTTGATTCCGCTCGCGAGGAGAGTGAAGGCGCTGATTGGGGGTAACTCGCCGCCGTCGGGAGCACCAACCTGGATGAAGGTGCCCCCGAATTTGAGAAGTCCGAGGTAGGATGTCAGGGGCATATTGGAGCTTGAGACGGTGCATACGATAAGGTCGAGGGTTCGAGCGTTCTCGGTCGCCCAATCGGCGTCATCGTCGGTGGCGATGTACTCATCTGCCCCTAGAGCCAGCACCTCTTCCTTCTTGGATGCCTTTCGTGAGATACCGACGACCTTGTCCGCGCCCAGTGCTTTGGCGAAAAGAACTCCAAAGTGCCCAAGACCGCCGACACCCACGATGCCCACTGTCTTGCCCGGGCCGCATCCATTGTTGCGAAGTGGTGCATACAATGTGACACCTCCGCACATCATGGGCGCCGCGTATTCGGACGGCAGACCATCCGGAATCTTGATGACGAAGCGAGAGTCGGTCCGGTTATAGTCAGCGTAGCCGCCGTACGACTTGCCCACGTCGCCGGGATAGACGGCGCCATAGGTGTTGATGTTGGCGCGTTGACAGTAGTTCGGTCGTCCAGCTGAACAGTCAGAGCAGTCAGCCTCGAGACAGCTTCGAGCCTGGGCACCGACGCCGACGCGATCACCGACGCTGATGTGCTTTACGTTGCTGCCAACACGGACGGCCTTGCCGACGATCTCATGGCCGACACAGCAGGCTGTGCGTCTCGAGTTAACACATCGTGATCCAGTGCAAACGAGGAGATGATGATTACTCACGATAGGGAGTCTCCCCCCAACCGGAACGCAGAGTGTGAAGATCAGAGCCACAGACACCGCAGTGAGTGATCTTGATGTCGACGTCGTCCTCCTCCCACTTCTTGGGCTCAAAGGTTCCCCATTCCATCTTGCCGTTGACGGCATCGGGGGAGTAGCCGAGCCAGCCTTGGAACTCGTAATCGGTCGACATTGTCGATGGGATTCTTCTGGCTTGTTTCTTGAATGATTTGATTGATTCTGCTGGAGTTTGATGATACAGAACCTGACGAACTGAACACCTCGAACGGCCTTTATATCTTCTAAGCTATCATGTTGAGAGAATTCTATCATGATCCATGGGATCCACTGGGCCTCTGAAATTTATCAGCAATGATGCTATCCCAATGGCGCTCCGTGGTCCATATTCCGGAGTTACCATCGGACATAGTGGACGACCCAGGCCAGTCTTGGAAGCCATTACCCGAGTGCTCCGTATCTACATGATGGACCCGGACCCGAGTTTTCAGCATGATTCGTGCTATTGCGGTGGCGTCCCCGTAGTGCGGACGCCAGGGCAACGAGCGTCTTGGCCTCGTGGAGATGAGACAACACCACGAGGGACGGGTGTAAAATCCGTATGGAGATTATCAGGATTCTCTCGTTGAACAAGTTCCAGATCTCATGAAGACACCACACAGAGAGGGGACGACCTCTAGATAAGTGCTGCCGTCGTTGAGTGTTGCGACTAACTGGGGTTCTTAGTTTGGATGATATCCCCGTGTCGAGTCGAGCCTGGATCCCAACCACCGAGACAAGCATTAGACAAGGAACCCCCCTCCAATGCTGCCGAGTTTCTCGGCCAGGTCCGCAGTGTAAGCAGGTTGCATTAGCGCCGATAGCTCCATGGATGATTTCCCCAGTGAGGCGAGTGTCTGCCCATTCATTCGCCTCGTGTCATTCTTTTGTTGCTGAGTGATCGTGGATCATACATATTTACCTACTATGTACGATGGACTCTCCAAAGGACATGGAATTATCGGAGTGTCTGTCAGCTAGTCGCAGAACCACATATACAAGGGAAGCTGGATGTGGCCCTCTTGGCTTGGTGCTCAATGATATTGGCGACCAGTCCAGCGTATCTGTTGATGGCGAATCCGCCTCGATGGGCTTGAGGAGGATGCCACAATTGACTGAGATGCTCGATCCGGAGGATGACTGGACAGGATTGACAAAAGCCGCGGACAGGAGACGACGGCAGAATCGCCTCAACCAGAGAGCTTACCGTAAGCCCAGTTGACTCCGTTCCTCTGAGTACGTGGCTGAACCTGCTGTAGGTCGACGGAAGCAGGACGCACAGAGCGAGGCGACTAATCAAGTCGTTCACCTTGAACACTCTGCTTCTTCCCTTCCCTCTCCACCCAACGGCTACCGCTTGCTACACTCCCCGAGGACCCGCGCCATCACGCACGCCTTTGCACAGCTCGCCTATATGCAGTACACACTCAAGACACCAAGGACCATCTATCTCCCCTCACTCATCCGCCTCAACGCCATCAACGCCCTCTTCCAGAATGCGATTCTCATCGGCGTCCCTGTCGATGGACTGTGTGCCGACGAGCTCCTATCCCCCTTTAACCGGCTGGGCCCCGACATGACTGATGCACCGCCGCCAGAGTGTCCTCGAAACCTCCGTCCAACCTCGATGCAGCTCGCCGTCGAACACCATCCCTGGACGGACTTGCTGCCCTCGCCCCGACTCCGTGATAATATCCTCGATAGTATCACAAACGGAACCTTGGATGAAGATACCTTGTGCAACGACCTTCTCAGTGTTGCGGACGGGAACAACCTCGATGAGGCATTTCTCATCGCCTGGGGAGTGTCCTCAGACCCCTACTCATGGGAAGTCAGTGTTGGCTTCTTCAAGAAGTGGGGATGGCTTCTTCGTGGCTGCCCGGAGTTGATTGAGTCTACGAATCGATGGCGACAGAAGCGAGGGGAGAAACGTCTCGACTTCAAAGTGTGATGATGCCTGCAACTATCACGGCCCCTTGACCACGGAGAATCTTCGACATCGACATTGCTAAACAAAGAACAAAACACTCTCCACTAACCAGCGAGGGTCGGAATATATGAATTGGCTATAAAGAACGACATGAACGATAATATGTTGGAACCCCGACAACCGCCATTGCGGCCCCTGGCGAGCGAACGAACCAAGGCCGCGTGCAGTCCTGGAATGCCCAAAGGAAAAGCTAGTGCTCTTCCATCATGATCACCAGAATATTTCCCTGAACTTCTCTGTCGGATCAAACGACTTGGCCTTCGGACAAGGACCCCGGGGTCCACGCTGGCCGAAGCAGCTCAGGTCGCCATCAAAGTTGTTGATGATGGCATCTACCAGCCCGTTAGCAAACACCGTGCTAGATTGTCAGCTCTCGAGTTGGAGGGATACATACTCAGGTTCATGATGGCCTCGCCGATAACTCGCTTCCCATCATGGTTGCTCCAGCATCGGCACCAGAAGGACCGCCCGCCGTCTCTAAAGACACACTGCGTACATGAGGTGTGCCAGTTTCCACTACTCCACGTCAGCATTTCATAATACCATGATACACTAGCCACTCACTGAAGGAGCGGCCACAAGTTTCCGTTGTTGTTGAGCATGCAATTCCCGAGCTGGAGCGACGTGCAGTGCATCCTGCCGGAGAGGTCAGGACACCGGGCGACAAGCCATGGGGACTCAAGGTAGCCTTCGTACATGGCGGCAGGCTCCTTTCTCGCCATATCCACGTCGCTCAAGTAGAACCGGACGTCTTTGCAGGTGGAGAGGAAACCGCCCCATGTCCCGTCGTTCCCGCGACTTTCGATATCTGCGAGGGTCTGGTTCACGTCAATGGCTCGGATTTCGAGATCCGAGGTGTCGGTGGCTTCTTTGTCCGAATCGAGGGTAGTTGGAAGGTATGGGGGGTATGGGGATTCGGGAACTTCGCCCCAAGTGACGCCCCCGGACTCTTCGTCCTGAGGTGTTGGGCTGGCGAGGGCCCCGAGCCCCGTGAGGAATAGGGGTATTATGAGAGGGTACATGTTTGTTACTGATCTACAGTTGAACCGATCTGTTGTTGATGATTTAATCGCCTTCAAGTTGAAACACCCGCTGCTCTATATACTCATTCAACCACCACGATGTCTGAGGCATCCGGGTATTCGCATCGCCCACTTCCTTTCAGCAGTTTGATGGAGGTTGTGAAAGTGAATCCTCCATTAACGATAGCGTGCACGGGTTAGTATTGTTCTCTGAAGAACAATACTAACGACCCAAGTCCCTGCGGCGGTCATCCACTAGGCATGGCTATTTTGGTAGGGGACGGCGACAAAGAATCCAGACGAGCTTGGGTAAGTCCGGCTGGGCATCGTCGTGGGTTTCAGTCTAGATGACAAGTCTATGATATCTCATTTCCGTTTTCGTCTGCAGGACAATTTATGCGTGGGATTTCGTTGATCAAGTCATGCTATTTGGAGTGGTGAAAGGAAGGATGAAACCTGGAAATAGCATCGCGAAGGAAGTTCTAGTCATTATGCGGCAACCATATTCTTGAGATATCAGACATTCTACTCTGTATGTCTCATCTGTCTTGCCAATTGACCGGAATTAGTTAGGTCATGTCGTTTGGTAGCCTAATAGCCCTTCAACTCTTCTAGGACAGCAATACTGAGCAGGCATCGAACTTGAAGAGTCTAGGCATTCGTCTCTATCATCAATCGCTTGCGATTCCTCGCCATCTCACATTGAGCTTGGGCGTTTTCCCACTTCTTAGGCATTGAATATTGTCACAAATGCCACCTAGAGTTTGTCATTGAATATTCCATGCCAATGGCGCGCCGGTTGCCGTCATCTTTGAGTGCTTCCTCTTCAAAGTTACAATTGTCTGTTGCTTTATAACGAAGCTGGAATTAGTTTCTATCTACTTACTAGCAGAAAGGCAAGACGCTGGTGTGATATTGAAGGGCAAGTCATATTGGAACGGCGACTTGGTTAGTAGTTTGGCATTCAGTGTGTTCTATCTTATGGAACGCTCTGGCGGGTATGTTATAAGTACGATATTGCCGGGTTGTGTGACATTATTGGTATTCGATGGATGACTTGAAACCGTGAAACCTGCTTATCCGTAAGCTGTGTCGTTCTGAAACGGAAACTGCTGAGGCGACGAAATGCGAGACCATGGTGTCAGAAATGAGATAATATGGTCTTGTGAGGTGACACGTCGCTTGATCCGAATAACTTGTCCTACGGACCTGATCAAGAGAATACCCGTGGTCAGCGGTGAAAACGTATTTGCGCATATAACAGAGATATCCTCTTATTATTTTCGTAAACGAAAGAACTGTTGAATTGTTTGATGATGAGCCTGTCCATCCTGTATTGGAAGGGAGCAACAGGGGTAATGGTAGATAATAGGTGCTGAACCCATGGACAATGTGTGGGCTAAAGATCAACGACAACAATCTAATAACAGATTACAAGAGACATAACAGAGAGCCATCATTCCTGTCTAGACCTTTTAACTCGGATAACTTGATGCCTCACATCAAGGCAAAAGGTCACCCAGTTTGTTCTAGACCAATGGGGTTAAAAGATTGCTGAAACTACAGTAATAATTTCCGACATCCTTGATGCAAAGCTATTTTTCGGGTACAGATTAATTACCGCGGGTTGTCAGCCCCCTCTGATTCGCCCCTGTTCCAGGTCGTTTTAGTTGATGGAATTGGCGCGTTTATGGTGGACTTACCCCTGGACGGCAGTTCCATAACTGTCAGGGCTGACAATCCCAAGAGACGCGATTGACGATGGACATGAAGGAATCGTCGTGGCGGGGCTGAAGGGAGAAGGGCGTGGCTTCTTCTCTCCCATTCATCCTAGAGGGGCTGTTGTTTCGGTGAGCCTCCTCTACGTATGACTATCATCCTCTTGTTCTGTCGCGTTTAATGCTGCCATTATGCGTCTTCTGTCTCGGTCTTCACGGCGGATGAAGGTGGCGGTTATTCTCGCGATTCTAATTTTCTGGCATCTCTTGTTCTCATCTTCAAGTATACCATTCATCCCCAGCAGCTTTGACTGGTCCTCTCTACACCAGTATCATCCTCCCTTCTCAATCAAGCCTCTGCCCGACAGGCCTCCTGTTCGTCTAGGACGCGTCCAGGCGGGATCGAGCGAGTTTATCCGCACTGGAAGCGCAGAGACTCGTCGTGCCGCTGTCCGAGATGTGTTCCTGCGTAGCTACCGGGCCTATAAGAAACATGCCTGGATGAGCGATGAGTTGATGCCCATATCCGGCAAGGGGAAGAACAATTTTGGCGGCTGGGCCGCGACCTTGGTCGATTCCCTTGACACGCTCTGGATCATGGACCTCAAGGCAGAATTCAAAGAGGCGGCCACAGCTGTCGCATCCATCGACTTTGGCGACACTCACGAAGGAGCTGTCAACCTGTTCGAGACAACTATCCGACACCTCGGCGGGCTCCTAGGCGCTTACGACCTCAGTGGAGAGGAAGCCCTCCTCCACAAGGCCGTCGAGATAGGCGAGATGCTCTACCTCGCCTTCGACACGCCCAACCGTCTTCCCGGCTTCTGGCTCAACTTCGATGATGCCCGGAACGGCACCCAGCTCGCCGGCACACACGACCCTTCTGCTGCGCCGGCCTCTCTTTCTATGGAGTTTACGAGACTATCTCAACTGACGGGGGACCCCAAGTTCTACGCCGCCACTGATCGCGTCACTCGGTTCCTCGAGCGGACGCAGCACAGCACCCTTCTGCCGGGCATGTGGCCGCTGTTCTTGGACTTTCGGAATGAGGTAGCCGACGACAATACCTTCTCGCTCGGTGCACTGGCCGACTCCCTGTACGAGTATTTGCCCAAGATGCACGTCCTGCTTGGAGGCCGAGACCCAAGCTACGAGGACATGTACCGCACAGCTATGGACGTCATTTCCAGGAATCTCCTCTTCCGCCCTATGATTCCAGAATCATTAGACATCCTATTCTCCGGCGACGTCCGCGTCGACGACGGCACGCCCTATCTCAACCCTGAGAGTCAGCACCTCTCTTGTTTCACGGGTGGCATGTTCGCCCTCGGCGGCCGCCTCTTCAACATCGTAGAGCACGTCCATATCGGCGAGAGGCTTGCCCGCGGTTGCGGCTGGGCTTACAAGTCGTTCCCAACTGGCATAATGCCCGAGATATTCAAGATGATGACCTGCCCGACTCTGGAGGCCTGTGAGTACAAAAAGGAGGATTGGATCCCGGACAGGGCGAGGCCTGTCCCGCCGGGGTTCCTAAACGCTCGTGACCCGCGGTATATCCTCCGCCCAGAGGCTATTGAGAGCATCTTTATTATGTATCGAATCACGGGGAATCCTGAGTGGCAGGAAATGGCGTGGGAGATGTTTCAGGGGATCGACAAGCACACATCGACGAAGCTTGCCAACTCAGCGATTGCGGATGTGACGGCGACTGAGACGGAGAAGACTGATTCCATGGAGGTGAGTTTCGGTGTTTCCGATTCGTTGTTTATGTGTTTGATCGCTAATGAGAGGCAGAGTTTCTGGTTGTCGGAGACTCTCAAGTATTTCTATCTCATCTTCTCACCCCCTGACCTGGTGTCTCTAGATGAGTTTGTTCTCAACACTGAGGCACATCCGTTCCGAAGATCATGAACTAGGGAACTAGACGGCGTTTTGCTTAAGCGTTGGGCGGGAAGAACAATGCGTGGAATAAAAAAGATCTTATGTGGTAGTATATCTAGTCTCTCAAGTCTTTCTCAAAGAGCAGGCATCTATATCTAAAAAAATCACATCGCAATGCCATCACTTCCAACTCTCTCTTTAGCGAGCTCCAAGATGGCGTTGGCAACGGCCTCAACATCATGCGCCTTGATCGGCAGCCGATGTCCCCCGTCCCATTCTATGAGTCCAGTTGTGCCCGTCTTGCAATAGTTATTCATCAACAGACGATGCTGCTCCATTCCTGGGTCTCGCAGCCCGTGTACATGCAACGTCGGGATGTTCAACACATGAGCTCCCTCGTTCGTCTCTGGCCAATCGTCAAAGTCAGAGCTCAACCGCGCAGGATCGACGACATGTGACGGCTGCTCGAGACGATAATCCAACATAACAAATGGAGCCCTCCCTGCCATAAACACACCAAACTTGAACTGCGTGAACGCCTCCCCGGAACCCAGTTTCTCCATCACCTTCTGCTGCGTCCACAGCAAACTCGCCGCAATCTTTGCACCCTGCGAAAAGCCCAAGATTCCCACCCAATCCCCCGTTCCCAGGTCATCTTCCATCGCCCTCCGGCATTGGTACCGGATCTCCTCGGCGGCGGCCTCGGGCTCGATCTCCGGATGCTCAGGCTGCCATCGGAGCCAGCGGCGGAACGGCCCATGATCACCATAGACGCTGACGATGGAAGGGTGCGGCGCGGACAGAAATGGTGCTTGCATAAAGACGAGACGGAGGTGTGATCTTAGACGGGCGATGATGCCGCGGCATTGGAGTTCGAAGATCTCGGCGTTGACACCGCCGCCGTGAAGACAGAGGACACGAGGGAGATGAAGGGTTTCGGTAGTTTTACGGGGAGAGTCGCCATTGGGAGGTTGGGGATTTGTTTGCGTCATGGTAGATTGGAGATGAGCCCTAATGAGTGTAGGGGGAAATTAAAGAGTGGTTTTGAGAGTGTCTAATGGTGATGGAGCTGAAGGAGAGGAGGAGAATGGAAACCAGAGGTTGTCTCGGGAAAAGCCTCTTGCACTCTGGATGACACATTTTCGGAAGCCGAAAATAATAGAAAATAAATTCATAGAAAATTAGGACTAATTGAAGATTATATTAGGAACCAAAGAGTCATGGTTGAATACTATCCCCCCCACCTCCATGCCACTTAGTTCGCTCGCACACAGGTATTCGCATCCTCTAGTTAGGATTTATTTACCTAAGAAAGGTACCGAGGAAGCGAAGCATCTCGGCTTTGAAAGTTAAACTTTGGCCCACATCACCATCGTGGCGGTGCTGAACAGAACCCCTTGATTTACCAGCCACATCAAGCTGTCGCAATCATCTACCCCCACCAGCCACAGACAATGACATCAACCTCCAAGAAAGCTCATCCACCAGCTCTCAACAGGAACCATGGAACCTGCCTGTCTCTCGTCTAATCCAAAAGTTATTCCACGCCACTCCCGGATGACGAGGCCTGACGCGGCTCCATATCGCCTCGATATAAGTTCACTACCTATCTAGTAAAATACTACAAATATCTCCACCACCTTTTGAAATCCATCTCTTCCCTCCTTCCTTTGTAGGTAGTTGCAGCAGCTGCGCCCCTCGCCTCGCAACATCCAACCAAATTACCCCGCCATCAGCCCATCAGCAAGCACAAACATCAGCACAACATCGTCAACACCATCAACAACAACATCAACAACCAACTTCACCTCCTCCATTCTTCTCCTGCAACGGAAACAACAAAACAACATCCCAAAGTCATAAAAATCCAGCTTTAATGTCGGCCCCAGAAAAATCCCCCCAGTACACCCCCCCTCCTGGTGAGCAGAGGGGCGGTCTGCTCCCTCTCGCGGAACCCCAGCAGGACTTCCCTCCTCCTCCTCCTGGTCCTCCTCCGTCCGATGCTCCCCCTGCCTACTTCCAAGGGACGGCTGAGGTCCCGCGCGATGAGAAGCAACAGTTTCCTCCGCCGCCTCCCCCACAGCAACCAGAGGCATCTGCGTCGACTTCCGAGAAGCCCCAGAGTCCTCAATTCCCTCCTCCTCCAACCGCAGCTGCGACCGAGGCTCAACCTCACTTCGCGCCTCCTCCAACTGTCGCCGCAGCTCAACCTCAGCAATACTTCCCTCCCCCGCCAACCGCTGCGGCTGCTGAGACCGGGCAACACTTCCCTCCTCCTCCTCCAGGACCGCCCCCCGCCCAACAGCATCAGTCGCCGCATCACCCAAACCCTCTCGATGCCAATCCCGTGAACCTGCCTCCGCCGCCGGCCCAGCAAAACTACAACATCCCTCACTATGACCCAGCCAACCCCGTGTTTGCTCCCCCTCCGACGAACGAGCCCGCCAAACCGGACACCCCAACCGGGCCCGCACCCTCCCCGGGCCTTGCTCCGGGCTATGCGACGGGACCTGGGACGGGGCCTGGAACGGGGCCATCGACCCCTGTGGCAACGACACCTGTTGAAGAGCACAAGAAACATGGCTGGAGTGAGCGCTTCTCCCAGCTTAGTATGAAGGCCGCTGCGCCCATCAACAGCCTTGCGCATATGCTCGGCAGCCAGAGCTTCCTCCCCGAGTCCCTAGACAAGGAATGTGACAAGGCAGCTACCATTCTCAGAATCTTCTGCAGTAAGTCATCGATCGACAGACTTCAAACACTCAGGCGCATGCTCACAACCCATAGAAAAGGGAGTTTACGCGGATCCTGGATCGAGCCAGGTTCCCACATCGACCAACCCCAGGGCAACCGAGACGAGCGACGCTATTATCGATCCCACCAAGGAGAAGCCCAAGAGTCGTGTCATTGTCACAATCCCACCCAAGGTCATTTCCAAGGCAGTTGGTCTTGCCATTTTCACCACCCTCCGTGCCGGCTTCAACGTCTCTGGCGCCACCGGATCGGGCATCCTGATTGCGCGACAACCCGATGGATCATGGGGTCCGCCTTCGGGCATCCAGGTCCACTCCCTTGGAGGCGGTTTCCTGATTGGCATTGACATCTACGACTGCATTTGCGTCATCAACAGCCGAGAGGCTCTGACTGCTTTCACCAACACCCGTGTCGGCCTGGGTAGTGACCTCGCCGTCGTTGCGGGCCCCTACGGAGCGGGAGCTGCGGTTGATGTCGTCGGCGGACCAGACAACCGTGAAGGACGGAAGTCTAAGGAAGCCGAGGCACCTGCGCAGTCATCGACAGACAACCAGAACCTGAAGCCTGAGAAGGAGACAAAGGGCCACCGTCGGGGTCTTAGCAAGAGCACCTACAAGCCCGTCTTCTCCTACGTCAAATCCCGCGGCCTATACGCCGGCATCCAGATCGACGGCACCGTCGTTGTGGAGCGCAAGGACGCCAATGCTGCCTTTTACGGCGACCGCATCCCGGTTGACAAGATTCTCAAGGGCGAGGTTCCCGCCCAGGGTCCCGAAGGCATGTGGCCCGTGGGAGCTCGCAGCCTGTTTGAGACGCTCAAGGGCGCCGAGGCTGGTGCTCTGATCGCGAAGGACGGAAAGGACCCGGTGGCACCAGCAACGCCAACGACTGGAGGCCCGAGCACCGATCCGGCCGGTCCGGTGGCGTCTGGGGCTGCAGGTGGTGAGCCGGCGAGCGGGTCCGGACAGCCTCCGGCGTATGTGGACGATGGGGTCCAGCGACCCGGGGTGGGGGATGTCAAGTATCGGTAGGGTGGAGGAGGCTGTTTGAGTCATGTTAGCTGCATAGTCTGAGATACCACTATGGGGAATTGCGGAACCCGGGCGGAGATTGCTCGAGTCTAGGTAGGGAGGGAGTAGATAGGTAGTAAGTACATGGAACGAACAACGAATAACGAGTACTTGAGTTTATACTGCCTTGGCTGTTGCTGTGTTTTCGTAATCTGTCACTTGTTGATTAGGGGGACTGGTCAAGTATATGGGTACTCTTAAACTTGTATTCCCCATCCATCAGAAACAATACATGCTCTACTATTTGATACACTGTTCATCGTACATGGGGATGGACATTCCCTCTGGCCTCATAACCATAAAAACAACGCGAGCAACTAAAAATCAAAATACTCCAACTCTGGATCGTCTAATGAAAACCGCAGGTTCTTGGTCCCCAACGGCTCGGAGTGCCCCGGCCTCACACCCAGCATACCTCTTGAAAAGGGCACCTGTGTCGTCTCACCCAAGCAGAACGTGATGCCCTTCTCCGCGAAAGCCTTCTCGAGTTCCTTCACCTCGACCTCTGGTGGCGCCTCATACGGGTCCACGGCCACGATACTCAGGTTCGGGAACCGGTATATCTTGGCCGCCATGCCGAGCAGATCGCGCCGCAGCTCCGGCCAGGCGAGTACCATGCCGAGATGTAGCACGCGCAGCGACGAGGGGAGACTGGCCATGAAGATCTCGGGGCCAAAGTCGCGCAGGGCCTCGAAGCGCTGCCAGCGGTCGTCGTCGTCGAAAACGGGGCCGTAAAGGAGGAGCTGCTCGACTTCGAGGACCTCGAGGCGAGGGAAGTCGACGAAGCTAAAGTCTGCGCGGAGGGAGACGTCCCACCGGAGGAACATGGATATTTGCTCGATGATGTCTTGTGCGCCCCCTGTTGTGTGCTCCCATGTCGTGCTTGTGTAGCATAGTCGACGGAGGGTCTTGCGTACGGGAGCTAGGTGGTCGTGCTGGAGGACAGTGTACTTGTCCATGTCGCAGAAGTACTCGAGGTCCTCGAGGACGGGGCTGCAGCGGAGGATCTTGGCGAGGTTGTCTGGGTCGAGGCCGTGGAGTGATAGTCGACGGAGGCTGGAGAGCGCCGTATCCCAGGGCTCGGCGCGGAAGCGTTCGCGCAGGGGAATGTTGGGACCGCAGTCGCAGTCGCTGGCTGCTAGCACCTCGAGGTTTTGCGCCTTGATGAGGACATCTTGCATCTCTTGGATGTGACAGGTTTCGTCTGGTGACTTGCCCTGGCCGGGGAGGACGAGGTACTTGAGGTTGGGGAGGTAGAAGGGGGAGTCTCTTAGGTAGTGGAGGCCCTCTTGTGATGATCTGTAGATGAGGAGTTGCTCTAGGAAGGGCGCGGCCATGATAGTGGCCTCTTGTAGCCACTTGGGGTCGACATGGTCATATGAGGGTAGAGCGCGGAAGCCAGCGCGCTCACCAGCCTGACGGAAGAGGGCCTGGGTCTCTGGAGGCACAGCTCGAGCGCGAATTTCCCGAAGGGCAAAGAAGGCGAGCCCGCGCACATACTTTGCCAGGTCAGGACGCTCTAGAAGAGTGCGCAGGAAAGACTCGAGCGTTTCAACCTCTCTCCTCCTTGCGTCGGTATCTCCCCACCACTTGGGACAACTCGGCGAGTCTGGTTGTGTCCCCGAGTGGTAGTAGTGGTAGAGGATAGGCTGTGCCGTATCGCGGAAGCGTCGCGATGTGCGACTCAGTCGGGACAAGGCCTGCTGTGCATCGTGGGCGTACTGGACTTGGCACTGGGGGAGGTCTACGACGTGAGCGCGTCGACAGTGCATGCATAGGTTGCGGCAGATGGTTGCCAAGATCTCGACGGGGAGGTCTTCTAGAGAGATGCGTCGGGGTTTTCGTGATTGGACGGGTTTGATGGGAGCGGGTGAAGGAGCGGGAATGAGAGCAAGAGTAGGAGAGCAAGTGAGGATTGGAGTGGTGTGAGCGGGAGCCTCCATCATGAACATCGGGTTGAAGATGGAGGAGTAGCGCCCTCCATGGAGGAAATCCCGGTCAATCCTAGCGACGAGCTGCATGGGTTCTGATTGGGGGGTTGAAAGTCTTTGGGAGAGGTGAAGGGAGGATGGCAGGGATTGAGCGCGGTTGATCTTTGATTGTCAGATCGGCGCCGAGAATGAAGTTGAGCGGGTGTGTGAGCGGAGGGCCGATGGAGACGGGGACGGGGACGGAGGTGTTCCGGAGGAGTCCCGGGTGTAGGTAGTTGGTAGGTAGCAGGGGAATGGGTATGTGTGTTAGATGAGGGCGAAATGGCTCAGTAGAAGAAGAAATTGAAGTAAGGATTTTGCGATCTTGCGGTATGGGTTGGATGTTACCGAGATAGAAGGGCTGGTGGTGATCTGGGATGTTGATTGCAGGGTTGGTTGGTTGGAAAGAAGGAAGCGAGAGGAGGAAGAGGGACTTAAAAGGGGAATTCGGATCTCGAGGGGGAAATAGACAGTTAGAAAGTGTTGTCGAAGTGAGTGGATCGTGGGAGTTGTCGTATGGTTCGATGGCGGTCTTGGGTCCCTTGGGTCCCTTGGGTCCCTCTCGCGAACGGACCTTTTAGAAGAGTGTGGTAGGAAACGGGGTACGAGGTGCCCAAAGCTGTTCAGTGATGAGAGCTAGGTATGACAGAGGGGAGGGATGTGATGCTCCTTTCCGCACTCCTTCACCATAACGAGGCTAGTAAGGTGTTTGTCTAATACAAAAGTATGAACTGTTCATCCGTGTGTTTGCATGCATCAGACCAGATGAGACCCAGGGACCCCTCCTCTCTCTCACTCTCCCTGCGTCGTTGTTATCTGCTAGATGCTTAGATGGAGATAGACTGAGAGGGTAAGCAAGGGGGAGGGAGGGGCGAGGCGGCGGAGGGGCAAGATAGAGGTCCGAGAGTTGTCAAAGCACCGTCTCTCTCTCTCTGTGGCTCTCAGGGTCTCAGGGCTCAAGTTGAGAAAAAGGCCTCGGGGCAACAAAGGCCGCAGCCGATGACGGGGATCATGGTAGATGAGAAGGGGGAATGAGGAAGTGAGCACGTGTGTGCGCGTGTGCGTGCCGGGGCTGCCGGGCCGTGTTGGACGAAGGAGTTATTTGTCGTTGTCGTTGGTCGTTGGTCATCACTTGAGAGAATTAGGTAGACAGAGAGAGAGTATTTCATGGAAAACTAGACGGACAACCCGCATCTTTATCAAACAACTACAACGGGGAGCAGGACAAACCAAAGCAAAGCAAAGAAAGACGGACAGATGAAGAAGGGGGCCCCCAGAAGCAAAAAAGATCCGAAGAAGTAAAGAAAAGGGAAAAAAAACAAACATCATGCCGGGCCGTTGAGATCCAAGGACCACTTGGGAGACCACAGAAGGGGGAGGGGGGGGGACGGGGGAGAGGAGGCTCAGCTCAGCTCCCCTCTCTCCTCATCCTCCTCCCTCCTCTCTCCATCATGGCCGAGGCCTAGGGACGCAAGCATCAGACCACCACGCGGAGACGGACAAGACGCCAAAAAAAGCCCTCCCCCTCCCTCCCCTCCGCCCCCTCGCTTCCGCCAGCTCCACTTCCCGCGGCCAAGGGCGTGATTCGCGAGGAAGAGAGCGGACCCGCCAAGGCGAGGAATTAGTTTGAAAGGGAAGCGGAAACGTGGGTGAGAATTAAGAATGCTGTGCATTGTGAATCAGGTACGAGGATCCCGGGATGTTGGTAACGGGGAACTGGACTTGCTTGCCTGCTGGGTCGAGAGGTTCGAGAGGAGAGGAGGCGTGGTGTCATCCGGTTAGGGGCTCGGCGATGGAGAGTTTCCGCGATATCGGAAGTGGAAGAGGAGTGTGTGTGCGTGCGTGCGTGTGTGTGTGTGCGCCTATGGCTGGCTTTTCCTTGACTGGTGGTGGGCGTGAGGATCGATCGAGACAACATCAGGATTCGAGCGAGTCCTTGAACTGAAGCCATTCACAACTCCAGATGGATGCACATCTCTTCTTCCCAAAACCAATGACAGACATCCTTATCGCCAGCTGCAAGATCCCGAGTCTAACCACCCGATGGTGTTTGATCCGTTTCCTTCCAGAATCACTACCGTCCAATCCGGAAGCAATGGTGGCACCCCCCCCCCCC